>JAAMPI010000561.1:0-32192 GCA_013054445.1 Cudoniella acicularis
AGCTGAATCCTCAATCGCTGCAGGTCACAACTCTCTTCCTGCTTATTTCTTTGCAATCTCAAAGGAGTCATGTCTGAATTATTTCCGATTTCGCCGTCCGAATTTGATCCGGATTGAAAAATGTAGAAAATGTTGTTGCCTTCGGCGTTTCGGTAAATATTTAGAGAGCTCTACTACCGTGGCGGATTTTTTTTGGCTCACTTTCCTCGAGCTAGGCCCAGCGATTAATTGATAAAGACTTGAGGAAATCAGTGAGTTGATCCTCATATCTAATTCAAACCAGCCAGACGGTGAACATACGTGAAGCCAAGTAGTGCAAATTTGCCATCAATTTCGATACCATCAGGCGTGTAGGAGGGCTCCAAAAATATGATGCTGAAGGTGATGTAGCGCTGGGTAGCACATGGAATTCATCCAGTGATTGGGGGATTCTTTTTGGAGATTGAACAGTCCCTATTATGGGGGGGGGGCTGAAAAGCCAAATGAGGTGCCCTGAAATCACTCAATCGGGAGTAAGATGTGTTGCGAACGTGATAAGTTGTCAATATTTACTTCATCTTACTAAATAAGAGGTTCTGTTTCGGCAGAACAATTAGTGAGGGGGAGAGTAGGATTTTCTGTGGACTCTGATAATATTTGGTCCAGTCGATAACCGTGCCTGAAAAAAGTGGCTGTAGGTTGGAAAGTTGGCAGAGGAGACTTAGTTGTACATTGCCTAACGCCCAGCATTTAACAGCCCTTGAGCGAACCAAATTCAACTAGCGACAGAGCTGACTGGAGAACTCCAAACGACCTATGGGGCTTCTGTCTAATGGGGAAAGAGATGTAGTGCAAGCATTCCGTGTCAGGACTCATGCCTGCCCGAAGTGAAAAAAGCAAAAGGCATCGATCGGCTTTCCCGCACTGGATGGAAAGATCTTCGAAGTTGTATTCCACCGTGTCTCCCATCCGGATAAGTGATCCTAGAGAGATCGGGCGACGCATGTGGTAGACACCGAGTTGCGGAGGTTTCCTGATATTCTTGAAGGTTTTGTGCCGCCTCAATGCTAAATGTTGCTATTATGGGGGTCTCCACCGAGTAGAGGGTAGAGAATGAGTAGGAGAGGATTGAAAGGTGGTCTGATAACTCATTCTCCCGGATAACGCTGCCTATCCTCAATATCCAGTCAAAAATCGGGCGACTCATGCTCGACGGCCAAGCACTTCAACAAAGTGATGCTCAATATAGTTGGACAGCGCTAATATGCCGACTTGACTCAGGGTTGGTATGCTTCCCGGTGGGCGAGACTCGTCTTGCATGGAGGGTCATGAATGCGATGGAGATGTTGTTAACCTAGACACCGCAAAGCTGGGCGTTGTTGAATGAGAGTTGGTCTTTACCAGCAACCAGCAGCCAGTCCCTGATATTGTTTATCCCACTAGGAACCATGTGGGTTTTCAGATTAGCCTGCTGCGGTTTCGATAGGCTTATGATGATGTTCCACGATTGCCAACTTTGTACCCCTCTTGTCTGCTTAAGCGGGTAGTTTGGCGGTCAACAATGTCAACACCGACTCAACCAATAGTTCCTCGTCGACTAGGAAGTTTATCTGGCAGCGTCCAATTGGCACTCACCAGGACGACTGAGCTCACGCCAAAGTAATTCACCTCAAAATATGCCTTGAGAGTATAAAACGGATGGTTGGAGTCCACTAAGAGCGGCCGAGTGTCACGTGAGACAAACTTGAAAGAGGTAAATTCAGACGCCGGTGTTTCCAGACGAAACCAAAAGCTAGGATGGCATCGAACTTTGGCTATACTTAGACAGCCATCAGACTCCAGACTCCAGAGAGATGTGGATGAGATAAGCTCCCCGCTTGTATGGGATACCCGCGTGTAGCGCCCTGCGATTAGGGTTGGTTTTCTGCATGTTGCAAGTCATGAGATCAGCACTCTGTTGAGTCTCGATGAACTCTCGCCCACGGAGGATTTCTCCGCCTGTTTAATGCAACTCTGCGAGTCTTTCCGGCTGCGATTATGTTGTGATGTCAGATTCTGCTGTGCGAGGGAAGGACAACTCGAGGACAATCGCCACCTAGCCAGCATTGGGTTTCACTTACTCGCAGGGCGAATCGGTCACATGGCAGCGCCGGCCCGGGGATCGCAACCGTTTCCGAGGGTGTTTCAGGCGCCGCAAAGCTGGAGAAAGCCAGTCCGAATTGATGTCTTTTGGCTGCTCGTTGGCGATGTCAACTCTGCATCTGGAGTCTGGGTGAGTCCTCTGCAACCTGTCAATTGTTCTTGAAGCTTCTTTTCCCTCTCTTCTTTCCTTTTGTGTCGTGCCACAGAAAGCCCTGCCATGTGCCAAGAGAGCTCGCTTAATTAGGCCCTCAAAACCATCTAAAAAACCTGGACCAGCGGCAGCCAATGCTCTCATCGCGCATGCGCATCACCAGCTCTCAATTCTCCTCTCCCTCTCCCCATATCGTGGGTCGCATTTCACCATCAACTCCGTCATCGTCATCTTTCTGCCCATCATCCGTCGGCGCCCGGCTTCAGTTGTGCTCATTGGAGGATGGGCCGTAACGCATGACAATTCATGATTGGGCTGGTTAAGCAGTGAACGCGTTTCTGCCCAAACCGACCAAAGAGCAGACGCCCCGTCAGAGCCGTCACCGCCTGCTGCATCATGGCGACACTACTCGCTACCCAAGGTAGTTCCTTGTACCACTTGGCTCTCCCTGCGGCCTCCAGCACCTCGAGATACTTCCCTCAGTGTGCCACGCTGGCCCTTCGTCGTCGCAAAAGTGACTTCGGGCAGCTGGGCTCCAATCCGAGCCTGTCCACCTATCTCGACGTCTCAACCTCGCCCAATGATGCCTGAAGGCAGCCACCAACTATTCCGCCCAGGGCCTCAATTCTGGAGACTTCACCTCCATCAAAAGGGAACCTCCCTGAAGCCCCAGACCCAAGTAGACAGTAGACTGCCGAGTCACACACAGCCGACACGCACGCGGCAGAATATCCTTCCCACTGAGGCATTCTTATGAAGATCATGAACACCGAGTACATTTTATACAACTTCATTTTTGTTGATTTCCCCTCCAGTCGCCCGAGTTCACAAGAGTGGCGATCAAGCTGTGAAGTTCCAGTCCTTCATCCAAGCAGCTTTCCTGGATTTTCCATCTTCATCCTGGGACCCCCTCTTCAAGATATTTCCTGGATCGCCCATCTTTGCTGTCAAACGTGCAGCTCTCCCGAATAGCTTACCGCTGCCTTTATAGCCTCCAGAGGGGGACCGTTGTCTCGCCAGAGTCTATAAATTAGCGGCTTCACATCTCAGACTCAAAGCATAAAGATCGTGAGCATCTGCAAAGTTTCTCTGAAATATAGGTCAGCCGGCCATTCATTCACCGCTTTGTTCCCTTCCAAACTCTATCCATCCCGGAAAGGACCCTTTTTTATCGCCAGCTGGATCCATTATTGAGATACCGGGAATATATCCGTCAGCCGAGAATCCAGAGGAGAAAAGACTTGCTTGATTTCCTTTTCGTATTGTTGTACATTTGTCTCTCTCATTCTTGTCACCCCGGCCTTTCAGATCTCGAACATGATGGCCCAAAGAAGAAGCCTTCAAGTCCAACAAGACTATGGATATGGACGTCCTGTGTCCAGTGGGATTTCGGAATCCTCTAGAAGGTACGGAATTTTTGGCGGTCCGGAAACGAGATGCAAGCTGACAGTCCCAAGTTCTACATATCCGGATGTCACCCGTGCGGCGTATGATAGTTCGTATTACCCTACCTCCAGGTAAGGCAGTTCGCACCCAGAATTTGAAGCAAAAACACTGAAGGTCCAATTCGAAGTGCACCATACATTGCAGACATGACAGCCACAACTTATAGCTCGATGCCAGCCATCACATCCGGATCATCTCTCATACGATCGGAATCGATGTACACCCCCAGTGGTTATAATGCAGGACCCTCATCAGCCCTTTACGGATCTGCAGGCCCTGGATATGGCTCACACCCCAGCCAATCATCAAATTGGGAACCTCAAGGCAGGGTATCACCCGAAACATATTTGGATGATTTTGTTGCATCGCCAAGTCCAACCGATTATGTGCTCGAATCCTCGAGCAAACCCTCCGGGAAGTCTAAGTCGGAAACCAAAGGACATTCCTCACAAAGACGGCCCTCTAATCGAGATGAGTTTGACGGCCCGCATCAATTTTTGCAACGACCCCCTCCAGAATATATAGCACAGCAGGAGAGAGATCTTCCACATCTACCCACCAACCTCGTGGTTCACGAGCAGGATAGTATCCTCAACCGGGTCAATGAGCGTCTATCTCAGTGTGCCTTTGATTTTGTTGCCAAGTATCAATTCCCGATTCCATTAGCCAATGGCGAATTGAGGCCCGTGGAACGTCCTCAGGATCGTGAATGGACTGAGTGGGTATACCTTTTGAAACGACTTGCCACCAAGAGACGCATTCCTGCGAGGGTTTTGTACAATGGCCAGATCAAACAGTTCATTACCATTTTGGAAAATTCCTTGGAAATGCGACATGCTGCGAAACACCAATCCCGGCCCTTGAAGGACGACAGGAACATACTCCAGTTAATATCAGCCGGCATACAGGTTGCCAAAATTTTGAAAGATAGCCTCGCAATGAATGATTTGGACCGATTATACGTTACGACCGAGAAACAGATCCAGGAGAGGAGCCTAAGCACCCGCTACCGGTCTTAATTGAAACTTCTCTTCTTTTTTGCACGACTTTTACGTTGCGCATGTAAGTGCTAGGAACCTTTCCGACAACGTGAGCGATTGGGTTTGTACTTTCTCCTTGCGCGCCTGCGCATAGATTCCAGTACGCCCGACCGATTTGGATTAATATTTCCCCTTCTTTGTTATCTATCACCCCCTGTTATGGAAGCTACCACTTTCAACGAGTCAATAACTCTTTTGCCAAATTTTTGGAAAATATCCCGAGCCACTGCCATTGTATTGTGTCTTCCGAGCGAGAGAGAGTCCGGATTCAAGATTGACTGCAGCCTTGCTGATGAATTGTTGTTCGAAGGCGGCGGACATGGGGTGGCATTTGGGGTCCATCCCGGAACGACCAAATATCACGTGCCGACACTTTCCAAAAAGGGGAATTGTTGGCGGGAGGGGAACGGATTATGATATATATTCCCATTTTCGGTGTCTATTAGTGTCTATTTTGTTGTATTTTTGGATCTTGCATAGGGCGGCTGCGCACTGCATGTTGATCAGCGTTTGCGATATGGGCGTCAGGCGGATTTTGATATTCGAGACTGGTGGAGTCGAGACTTGAAACGCAAGCGGGGGACGGATATCGTGATCGGTGACGAAAGAGGAAATATACCGACTTGACAGGGTCGAAAGGAAACTGTTGGACATCTGTAATGCATGATCAATTCACACCTATTTACCCGACGGACATTGCCCAATAATATGCAAGTAATTGAAGCAACCCTGGCGAATATCGGTGAAGGCTGAAGAAGTAGTGGAAGGCGGCAATCCCGCACGCCACACAGTGTGATCGCTGACAGATTAATTCGCGCTGCAGGTATCATAAGCATTTTGTCGACAGCGGCGATTATGGCAGGCTTCTACTCTCTGGGCTGAGAATTAAGCTGAGATCTCTTAAGTAGCACCAGTAAGAAACACAATCTGAATTTTCTCCCTTTTTGCTTACCGTTCTGTTGATTCCAGGCCTTCATTGGTTTGGTCGTTCTTCTTTCAACTGATTCCACTCGGTTCGCCTTACGACAACCTTGGTTTTTCGTTGCTTAACAAGCTTAATTGATCCGTCCAAGGCGCTTCTTCTTCGAAAGATAAGATGGTAGATCGTGACAATGCTCAACGGAGCCGCAAAAGACGCAGACCCACCCAAGCACGTCAATGCCGGCAGACATCGCAAGGGACCTTCAACGATCATTGGACGCAGCATCATACCATTGAGTTGATTGTCGACAGCGACAGTTCAAGTTACACGGCGATTGGGCGTACGGAGCTTCTATGGGACAGCGACTATGCGGAGAGGGTGGCCTTGTTCATGGGCGTGGACGACCTCGGCGAAAAATCGAAGCGCGGTCGAACCCTGAGGAGCGGTTACACAGCGACTTCCACTCCCACCACCAGCACTATGGATGTTGGGCCGGGGACAGCGCTGTCGCCTGGCACGAGTTCTTACGTGATGCTTCGAAGGAGAGCAGACTCGACGGGGTCCAATCATAGCTCGCGAAACGGATCTGGAAGCATTTTGTTCTCGCTTCCGAGTCAGGGGTCGTCTGAATGGGCTCCCGATGACGAGCACGCCGTTGTCGAGCTGGATATTATGGATGATGAGTCTTTATCCCGTCATTCCATGCCGCGCGATCAGAAATCGATCATTTTCAGTATGTGTGATCCAGGTAGGTGTTATATAGACTGCATCGTCGCCTGACTGGATCATGAGTTAATATCTTCATAGAATCAATCCAACTAGTCAACGTTTATACGCCTGATACTACCGTTGTAAACTCCAGTCGTCATACTTCGATGTCTCATGAGGATAGTGAGTATACGGAGTCCTTGAGGAACTATCTCCCGGACTCTGTACCTCAAATATGTCCATATTCAGCTTCTCCAAGAACGAGCATCCATGTCAACCTCGAGTCTAACGAGTCCTCCATCAATCACACCACTGATTCTTTTTCTCAAATACGGTCATTCTCAAACTCCCCAGGACCAACTAGTGTGCATCTCAGCTTCGAGCAGAACGACTTCTCAAGCAACCACATCACGGACTCAGTATTTCGAGCACGGTCCTACTCATCTTCTCCAAGACCAACTAACCTACACGTCAGCTTTGAGCCGCCTTGGAGTCATGTGATGCAGCACCAGTATCCATCCTATGAACCCGAATCTACTGCTTTTGCGCCCTCTCCAGGAGGTCTAAGTGAGTACGAAGGTAATGACCGGCGACACTTTGTCAACACAACATCAGCTGCGGGTTCACCCAGAGCGACGCCACCAAGGACAATGGCACAGTCGTCTGGTGTGAAGTCCAGAACAGCAAGAACAAACGCAAAAGATGGAGCAAAGTCTGTAGAGGGATGGGAACACACCATCGTGAAAACGAAGGGAGGACTTCAACAGCTCGTGGCAGAGACAGGAGGACCATCAAAAGAGCGAAATGGTATTAGAAAAGGACCACTTGAGCCCAAGATTGCTGAGAAGGCTACTGGTGTTCGGCGGCAAGGAGCTTGCTGGAATTGTTGGATTCAGAAAGTACCAGTGAGTGGACCCAGATCATCCGAGATATTTTCAGCTGCTGAGCTGATGATCAACAGTGTTCGATTGGTCAGCCTTGTGAACGATGCAAGAAACATTTCTCGACAACAGTAGAGAATATCTGCTCCAATGCCCACTTCAAGGATTATGAGCCAATACTCTTCCCTGGTAGGTCTCGACTTTCACATATGGCGGACTCAGCTAACAGGATCAGAATATCTCCATTCACACTTCAAGAAACGCAAAATCGAAGATCTCCTCAATGAGCACACTAGTGGCTTCACGGATACAGCTCTAGAGGTTGAAGTAGCTGCGGGGGCCTGTTTCAGGCCTATGGTGTTTGTGGCGAATGTTTTCCTACCACAGACATGGGAACTTCTAGGCCAACACCGCCTAGCGACTGATGAAGAGCAGCAGAACTCGCGACTTGTGTTGCAAAACAGTGCTCCAGTTGGACTACTGGGTATCTCTACATCCGAAATGAAAGACAAATGCAAAGATCACATCGATCAAATGATAAAAAGTGAAATATATGCAGAACAAGTCACGGCTGGAGACGCGAGCCGAATTCCATATACAGTGCTGAGTGTTGTGCAACGGTTCTTTATCGTCACTAAAGTATGTGTGCCAAGTCAAATTTCGGTCATGCTGGTGCTGACTGGTGTGTAGGAGCCGCTCGTGCGACAAGTGTTGATGCTTCACGGAATCCATTATTTCATGAAGTCCTTTCTAACATTCTCAGACGAGTCAGCGAGGAAGCTATACCAAGCTATGCAGGAGTATGGGGCACCACAAGACCCCTACCTATCATCACGGCTTCTCAGTCGCCAGATCAAATACGCCATGCATTTGTTGAGCAGGGACGTAACCCACGATGTGCTTGTCGGTCTGGAACGAACAATGAGATCGCGAACGAAGGATTCCTGGGGTACATCATTTTGTGCGTTCCTGGTTCTTTGCCTCTCCATGGAAGGGCTCCAGATTGCCGCAGACACGTATGTTGTTTGCGACATGCAGAAAGAGGGAGCGAATTCGGTGTACAGTCGGGAACAAAGTCGCGAAGCTTGCTCGCAAATTGACGAGCATCCATTCGAGCAATGCAAGAGATTATTTCACGAAATTTATCGATCCCACAGAAAAACCCAAAGAGTTGACCGAGAAGGTGGGTTCAATCCGCCCAAAAATCTAGCAGAAGGCGATGCCAAGGGTACGGGTCTAGATCCCGCGGCGGACGAAGTGATGAGAGCGATGTTTAAAATGATCGTAAGCTCGTGTAAGAAACCGACAATTGCTGTAGAAGAGATAAGTACTAATTCACATGTAGATCCTGAACTGGTGAGGCTTTCTGAGAACCCCGCACTAGTCAATAGTGACGGATACGAGTTCGATCCCGAATTGATCAAGGCGAATAATACTGGCCGTTTAGTTGCAAAATTCTTGAGATCCTTCTTCGAAGATTCATGGAGACCATCTGTTTGATGTTCCATTTCTCGACTAGAAGTGGGATTTGGGTTCGAAAACTTAATTACTTCTGATATATCTGTCATTATGGAATTGGTAAGATAGGAAGCATGTTGTGGTGTTGCATGGGACAAGCATAGAGGTGTGAGGTTACGAAGACGGAGACTTCTAGAGGGTACATTCCAAAGAACGACGCAACATACCGGAGGCACGATAAGCAGTGATGAATCAATTGTTTGTCCTGATTAGTCCTCCTGGCGCACTTGAATCAACGCCAGCAGGGTGGATGGGACTGGCTGTCTAGGCCGTTGGTTCTTTATCCCACGAACGATATTGAAATAAGTGACGCTCAAGTCCATTAAAAGGCGCAGGAGGTAGGCAATATGTGGTTTTGTGTCTTGAAGGGGGCATTAGGATCAAGGGATAGGCAGGTAAGTGGTGAGGAAAAACAGTGACAAAGGAAAAAAGGAGTCGTCGATAGACTTGAAGTGCAAGAAATCTAGAAGACGCGTGATTCGCGACCTCGGATTTGGCGCAGCGCGTCATTGATGACCGTCGCGCATTATGCTATCAGCAGCTGCGCAGCAATGACAGTATAGAAAGTATACTGTGGGATTAGTCTGTGAACGATGCGCAGCGAGTGATTTTTGGATGATGAAGTTGAGGATGAGGATGAAGAAAAGATTGAAGAGCTCGAAGAAAATTTCGAGACATACGTAGCGCGTGGCTAAGCGAGCTTAGTCATCGATACTAGCGGCCGCACCCTAGTTTTCACCCTCATTTCGCCAACGGAACTCGATCTTTCTTTCTTCATCACAATATAATTGACACGGTTAATCAAGCGCTAGAACCACTCACCAACTGGCTAGTCGTTCATATTTACGTGCTATATTGATCATCCTTGGGGAGATTTTTCCGTTGCGGCTGACCCCAAAGCTGGAACTTATTTCCCCGATTATGACATCGATATTTGCCGAGATGTTTTGTTGAAATTATGTCATTTCGCTATGGATGTCGAGTTGAGCTTGAGGCTGTCCTTTGAAGGAATTTTAATTTGTCCTTGATCTTGTTCCCTGGGCAGTTGGATATTTCTCATCGCTATAAGCTTCCCAATTCAAAACGTACCACTTACTGTCTCGATTTCAAAATTCATGCCTGGGTTCTGTTTTCACATCAAGTCTTAGTTTTTCTCGAAGAGGCTCCATTTCATCAATCGCGATTAATTGGTTGAGAAGGCTATACCGCACAGCCAGGTAATCTACTCCACTGCAGCCCGAACTCGATCCTTCCCAAGCTCCCAACGAAAACACCATCACATATTCGTCCCAATCAACCAAGCAATCAAATCGGAATCCTTCGGTAGCTCCGGGTAGTCCATAGGAACCACACCATACCTCGTCTTGATACCCCATTCAAAGTTCCTCCTCAAATTCTCATTCATACCAGGAACGAACTTTCCAATGAATTTGCTGTGAGCACCAACTGCGATCCAGTGCGACTCGGCGATTTCTCCCTTCTCGGCCGGGTCGCCCACTGCGCTCGTAAAGTTGATGAACCAGTGTTCTGGGTCTCCCTGTGCTGCTTTCCTCAACATGTCGGACACAAACTTGAATTTACTGGAGATGAGGTCAGCCAGAGGAATGACCTCAGCGTATTTCCAATGGTCTTGCAACGTGAGGGTCAGGTTGTCTGCTGTCTGCAGAGTGAAGTCCGGGTTGTTATCGAGCCATCCACTAAGATCCATGCCAATGAGCTCTGATGGGTCCACAGCAGGATCAGGATGGTATCTTCGAATGAGCACGGCCTTTCCACGAGCATCACCAAGCTTGGATGTTGTTCGCGATGTGATCCACCGTGGACTTCCATCGGAATAGTGTGGGGTACGCTCAATGGTATCCTTGACTGCATTGTAGAAAACCGATGGCGGCTCCTTGCCCGATGTATCATCGTTGTTGATGGATACGAGAACCGTCTCAGTTGGTTGCGAAGTATCCTTCTCAAAAAAGGTAAAAACCTCGTTCATCACCGTGTCGAATTTCAGATACGTAGGCATGTTGATAGGAATGCCTCCATGGTACATATAAAGCACTCCCTTCTTGTCTGCTCGGCAGCGCAAATCCAAGAAGCGGAGACCAGCTTCAAGTTGCTTCGTGACGGATAGATATTGCGTTCTGACGAATGGAATGTTGGATTCCGCGCAAGTGTCGTGAGTTCCAGGTATAGTGAGAGCGCTCAAAGGCGCCTGATCCGGGATATCCTTCATCCACGAGCTCAGCGAAAATTCCAGAAGTGGCCTCGAGTACCAAATCAGATTCTTCTCATCATCATTCGAATTGAAGATGCAATTGATCCTCCCATTTAAGACAGAAAGCTGCGGCGGATCCGAAGAAGCCTGCCCTGCCACGGCCTCCTGAGGTTGCCACTTCCCATCCTTATACTCACTGATGTAAATCAAATGCGAGGTATCATCGGGTCCATTCTCCTGGAACGCAAGGAACGCGCTATCACCAAAACTCGTCGCTGAAACACCAGCCGCCGACTTTCCTTCACTCACATCATCACACGAATTCCAGATGTCTTCTGGAACACTATATGCAAAGCCCAAGATCTCGCGACTCTCATCCTTCGAAGAGCACAGCACGTGTAACACCCCATTCAGCACGAACAAAGCCGGGATGCCCCCAACCTGGCTGATCCCACTAACCTCCTGCGGCGGCGACCAAACCGCATCATCCTTACCACGTGGATGGAACGCCAAGATCGAATAGTAAAGATTATCACTCTGGATAAACACCAAGAAAAGCTTATTGTGGAACGCAACAAGCGCAGGCGTAGTATGAGCCCAGAATCCCTTATCCCGCTCCATCAGCTTGGGAGTCGTCCACCTCTGCTCCGCATCATCAAACACATGGTGGGCGACGATCGCCCGAATCCCGGATGATAATCGCATGCAGCACTCCAGTCAACTCGGCCATGACCGGAATTCCGCGGTCGGGAAACTGGCGACGGGATTGGAAGACATTGTTATCGCCGACTGCATAATAGAGATATCCGGATGGGTCGCTCCATAGACACCAGAGCTCTCCTCGATGGGTGGTTAGAGCGGGAACGGATTGCGTCTTGCCATTTGGGGCACTTTGGACGAGGCCGCTGTCTTCTGGACCTCTAGCAATCCATGCCATTTTGAGTTTAGAGAATCGAATTTGAGGCGGCTGATGAGATGTATGGTCTTGCGAATAAAATTCCTTGGCAATCGTCGAAGTCGTCTCTTCAAGATCAACAGCAGATCTATAACGCGAAGTCAGCTCAGTTCAACAAAAGCAAATACAATCCCACTCGAGATCAATTCAATTCACTCCCGCCTACCAAGGTAAACAACCTCAATCACTCGATACAATTAATACAATGCAATCAATGAACCACACACAGACACTCTCAAAACAGAATCAAAACCAACCAACCAACAATTGCGCATTCACTCATCCACTCACTTGCTCCAGAAAAAAGCTTGGCAACCCCAGACCTTAAGTAAAAGTCACACGACACTCGTTCGTTCCTCTGCATGTGCTGGCTGGCTTTGAGATAACCCAGTTCAGCTGTCAATGGTCATAGCAACGTCATCTGCAGCTGAAACTCAAGGTTGATCCCTGCTCGCCGCTTTCCAGGTTTCCATCGGCTTTGATTCAGTGGGTAAAGCCGAGCTCGGGAAAAAGCAGTGCAGCACGTGATATGCTTCCCTGAACTGGGGAGCAAAAGAGCTATGAGTACTTCGTATCCTGTTAAGCTAAGCTATATCCTTATCCCGTTCCTTTTAATTTTATCAACACCTCGATAACCTCGTCAACTTTACAAAAGTTCCCAGCAGAAATCACGTGAGCCATTTAACGATCGGCTCCCCCCCCTTTTTCACCATCTCACCTTTCTCCAGACCCAGCTATTCTAGTGAAAGTGAAGATCAAGAGAAAGAGATCTCTTCACTCTGGCTAAGGCCTAAACCCAGAATCCTAGGTTGACTCTTGGAAGTTGGGTCTTACTGCAGGGAAGTGAAGGTAGCTTGACTAATAGGTCACCTCCTCAGGAGAGAAGTTCCGAAGTAGGTTGCTGAAAAGTTGGCCAAGAAGAAGTGGTGGCGATTTTCGCAGGTGCAGGTGAGGTAAACACCTCTTTAATACAAAACTTAGCTGCAGTTTTCCAACTAGTCACAAAGCAGAGCCAGACGGTTAAGAGAATTCAATCGCTGCATTTCATCCTAATCTGCCAACGAAGCAGTATCGAAGAAGAAACATGCCCACTTCAGTTTACCCCAACATCTATAACGCTATGCCAGAGAGCTCCGATGGCGACTCCGTTCCCCACAACTACATTTTCAGGCATACCTATCAGTAAAGGTAAAGAATGCCTTAGCACCTTCACCCTATGAACTCATGTCAGTGTCACTCGATTCTCCAGTCGCAACATTCGACAGAACACTTGAGCATTCAGACATAATTTCCTCCTCTTCAATAGCTATCTCTTCAATAACCTTCTCTTCGATAGCCATCTCTTCAATAGTCATCCCTTCTATGGCTTTCTCTTCAATGGCCCTCGCTTCAATAGCAATCTCTTCACGAGCCTTCTTTTCGTAAGCCTCTTCAGCGGCTTGGTCCTCCTGTTGCGAAATGTCCGGTTGTGGACCCGGCGTCAACCATTTAGATAACGGTACAAAGAAGTCTTGGAAGAACGATCGAGTTTCCACCATTAATTCCAGTTGTGTAACAGTAAGAGACCAAGCTATGACACTGCGCAGTTTGCTGATTCTTGAATGTGGGTCACCATCTATCATCTCCTGGTATTCGCTTCTTTCGATCTCAAGGTAACGAATTATCTTTTGTGCTCGACCCCGAACCTCTTCGACCCTGTGTTGCTGTATTTGTAGCTGGCCCAACTTGTTGTCTTCGGCTGTCCCACCCTCTTGAACCCACTTCGCATCCTTGGAGAAGTCTTTCCGAGCTTGGGCAACAGGGTGAATTGGGAATTTTCCAGGACTTAGAAGTGATCGAGAAAGGTTGTCCTGCTGCATATCAAAATGTTGGAACATTGGGGTGAATAGTGGTCGTTTCCATAGCCAGCTTTTCCCCGCAATATAACAGATTGCCGTTACTCTATCGTGAATGGGACCGTGTTGATTACTCAAGAAGTAACCTCTTTTGCTATCAAACCATTTCGTACAGATTTCCTCTGCAAGTTTTGGGTGCAGCTGGATGATTGGAGACAGTATTCCTTTCTTCTTCTCGTCCAAAATGTATATCATATGAGGTCGAGAAAATAGGGAATCATAGATGAACCAGCGATCACCCTCAGCAAGCTCCAAAATTTCATCCGCCGACAATGGCGGCAAAGCGGCCTTCTTTCTAAGCTCGCGTCGAGAATCCCACGAATTGACGACGGGGGACGATATGAGGGATGAGTTAAATGTAGGCTGTGAAGCTGGGGAAGACATTTTTGAGGATGGCGTTTGTGGGGAAGTCGTTTCCGGGGAAGTGCTTCTTGAGAAAGACAATTCAGGAACTGGAGTATTGCTGCATCGTAAAGCTTGGGGAGACATTTTTCGAGTAGTGATATCTCTGCTTTGTTCTAAATCTGCTGTATCGAGAGAATGGAGGATGTGGATTATTCCTGATGAGAGTACCGACGAACTGGCCTCCAAGAGTCGCTGATGACAATCGAAATGATCAATGTGGATATTCCGTCGCGTAAGAAGCAATGTCGAGAGTTAGGCTGGTGTGTGCGGTAGATTGAATGCGTCCCGTTGTGCGAGCCGTGATATAGAATGCAAAAGTCGATGATGAATGATTCAAAAAGATAGACTGAAGTTCTATAATGTTGATGTTTGATAGCGAATAAATGTAAGAAGTTTGAAGGAAAGCAGAAATGGGAGACCAGTAGGTACGAGATCCTGAGTTCCTTCCCACTCGTGTCGTGCTTCTCAGGTTGTGACCAAGGCCTCAAGTGGAAAGCGCGTGAAGGGAGTTTGTATACCAAAGGAAGGAACTCCCCTCGCGGCCTAGCTTCACCGGAAAAGCCAGCTCCTTCCCTCTATCAACCAGTGAAAATAAAACCTCCCGCCTCTCGTGCCGGATAAAAAGACGCATCGAGTGCCTATTTGTCTCACCGACAATTCCCAGTCTTTAGAGCACAGGTGGAGTCTCCTTATTTCATTCCCAGCCCAGCGCGGAATATCACAAAGTCGTTGAAAAAACTTCAAAAAACTTTACTACTGTGGGACATGATTGAAAACGCAAGAAAATTCAACCCAATCTAGTCTTTCGTCTTATATCGATTCTCCAAGTATCAAAAAGCCCTTTCACTTAGCGGCTGCTTTATACTTTTCAAGTGTTTTATGCGAGTTCTCAAGTGAACCCCTGAAGCCGACGGAAATGGGTCTGCGGGGCCTACTGAAACGCGGGCGGGGCCTTTGTTCTGCTCAAGAAGATCGAGAAGCTGGGTTAATAAAAAAAGAGACTCGATGGGAGGAGACACTATAAGGTTTGAGAAAACATGCATGTCCAGGGTTATTCCATCGAACCTTCATTTTAAATTAAGAACAAGAGAATCGAGTCAAGTGAACAATTTGAATTCCAAGATAAGAAAGAAAATCGGCACCAACATAATCGCCCATTCAAGCACTGTACTCTGCCTCGTAGCAGCACATCTATCCTTCCACTATCACAACGACCTAGCTGTTCCCGAACGCCTAAATCGTGCATCGTCTCCCAAACCCCTGATCAAACCATCAAATATCGCTTCATATTTACGCTTGTTATTCAACGTCAACTACTTGGGTGCATCCATCGATGACCCAAGCATCGTAAACGAGGTGTCGTGACGAGTGTCGAAAACATCTCGTGGTGGTGTCGCATCGTACAAGTCGTCGAAGCGTCTTTGGCCTTGTCCATTAGATTGCTGCACTCCAACAGTTGGACTCTGCGAGACCTTGTACCCGCCGTCGTTTGTGCCGCCTGGGAACACAGGGGGTGAGTCATGAACAGTAGGACCCCTGATACGTCGTAGTTTCGAAGGGTGAAGCTCTTCCTGATATGCCGATGCGTGATTTTGAACCATCTCTTCGCTGCCACGCGTGTTTAGTTGGATTTTGTGACTCGCGAGAGGTTTATTGACAGCAGGAAACGATGTTGCATTTGTTAATTTTGAAAGTCTCATTGGTCGCCGTCTCCCGATGATCCCCTCCTTCTTTTTCTTGGCAATTAGGCTGCTGTTGATCTTCTTTTGGGCCTCACAGAGGTGTTCATTGTACCACTAGACTGGACAGCTAAATTCGCATACGAGGCCTAGCTCTAAGCACTGAGGGCACTCGGGAGACCCTTTCTCACAGGAAGTTTTTCTGAAAAGGCATGTCTAACAGTCTGACATACATTAGGTCTATCATGTTTGTTATAGCAGGTTGACTTACCTCCGTTATTACGCGGAGTCCCCGCACTGTATTCGGTGCTGCTTTTGGTATTTCCTCTTGGTTGATTGTTGGCGCTCGGTGTGGAGAGTCCTCCGAGTGGAAATCCCAATCGATAATCAAGCGGGGATCGTGCCGTTTTATTCCCATGATGAACATGAATTGTTCTTTCCTCGCCCCAGTGGCCAGTCTGTTCAGTATGCTCTTCAGGTTCGTGGTTTGAGCCAAAATCGATTGTGAGCAAAACTTGCCCAGATTGTCATTGAGGCTGTGATGCAGAATTATTCAGGCCCTGCGCTGGCGACTCCGACTGTCCATGTTGTCGAGCTGAACGACCCTCTTGTGTTCTAGATTCTTGTGGTTGAGAATGGGTAATAGGTACGTTAGACGCAGGACGGCTTATCCCATTGCCGAGCCTAAAGCTCTGTAACAGGCTTTCCGATATCTTCTCGTGGTCGAAAATCGCTTTAGTAATAGCAGCTTCTGATACCTTGGCCGTTGCAGTCTTCGTGTTATGCATTTTCTCCAGGTCCCAAGCTTTGATCCAAACTTTCGTGCTTCCCATTTCCAACATCACCTGGATAGAATAACGAAGATCTCTCCAAATTAACACCCTGTTGCGTATCTTAACAGCTAAATTACCGAAACGAACTCCCATCCTGGCTGGATGCCACGTGATGGTAACATGTTCCTCATAATTGGCCACTGTAAATTGTTAGCAAAAAGGCAGGCACGCACGCTTCTGCTCACAAGCTTAACTGACAAGGGTGCCCCATATCATTGAGCAGTTTTCCATCCCTCCCGACGATAGAGAATCCAGAATTTCCCGGATGGTAGTCCACTATCAAAATCTTATCGTTAAACTCAGGATCAGACTGCTTCATAAGAATAGTACGGTATCTAGACTTTTGATAAGATGATTCGGAGGAAAGCTCGAGACGGCTTTCAGCAAGTTCTCCCTATTCAATTCAGTTAGCGATATTGAAAGCAAAAATCAAAGTAGTAGTTGCTCTACCTTTTTCGCAAGCCACTGAACAACAAAGAAGTAGTTCTGTCCAGTCTTATCATCCGTATCAATGTCCAAATGATGGCCAAGGGGCCCCAGCTTTAATTGCTGGGGTTAGCGGAATCCAAGTTTCAACGCCAGCACTCCTTGCGACTGGCCGACTGGTAACAAATCGCGCATCCAAGCGTGTCAAGACTGCCCCTCTTACAACATGATTTTTACTAGGTTTATAGTTAGTACTTGGGAAAAAGCATAGGATACTGTTACGTACTCAGCTGTGACACATTTAATCTTGATACTTTTATCAAATTTCGTTTTAATCACTTTCTTGACGTATTCATTGTGGCACAGTCCACCTTCAAGCACAAGGTACTAAGGCATGTTAAAGCTGTGATAATAGGGTAATGTGGCGGGTTGCACTTACATCCGCCCGTTGTCCTTGACTGAATTGTCAATGGATACCGTTGACTAGCACAGAAACGTACGAGTCGAAACATCTAGCAATATCGACATTACAACAGAATCAGAATAGCACACATAAACCGCACTCCTTACTTACTTTGAGAACTCTTGCTGCAGGACTGTGACTGGTATATCTGAATTATTACCATCGAAAGTATGCTTGTAAAATTCATCGAACAACCTTCTCATGCGATCTATTACCCAGTCGCGATTTGGGCAATCCGCAGGAATCTTGTTTGCTGCTAGCTTTTCAAACTTGTTGGAAATGGTTTCGGCCCCACAAACAATACCTGAAGAAGGCATCAGTGAATATGGATTATAAACCATATCATTAAAAGAATTTACACTCACTTTCGAACTCATGTCTGAATTGAGGGGAGTAGATAGACTCAAGAACGTATCGAACTAGACACTAAGTATAGTCAGCTATAATNATAGACTTTGTTAAATCTGAAAGGGAGTACTTACGACTGTGCCTCCTCCCCCCATCCAAAACGATGAACCTATCCCCGATCTGACAACCATTAGCGTTGGGGTCTTGTGAAATGGTGTAGGGAAGTTTGTGGGTCTCTACCTTGTAATCCTTGCTGAAGTTGATGTGAACCCACGATCGAAACAAGCATTCGGGTTCTGAGACAAGAGACACCTGATGCTATTTGATATCCCTTTGGACAAATGCCTTTCGGACCTCTGTGTGTGCAATGGCGGAGCGTCCTGGAGGTACAGCGACAACAATTCGATGTCAAGCTTATCAAAGTCAAACATACCTCGAAGCTTTGCCGGATTTTCGCTTCCTTGTGTCATGAGCTCTTTGTATAGAACTTCAACCTAGTCGTGGAACAATTCGGCGGGCGTCTTCCTTTGACGAGCCAGCTGACTCTACATGCGCTCTTGAATTTCCCTAGTTATAGGATCAGTAGAGTCGTGGTAAAGCAGCTTCCAAAAGCGAAACACTCTCTTGATGTCAATCTGCGCCTGGTCGGGGTTGTCCAAAAGAGCCTTCACTCTGTGGCCTGTTATTGGCCGTCTCGAATTCCTGGGATAATATATGGTTGTCGGTGGACACGCATTTCCACTGTGGCTGTATTGAGGCCATTCTCGAAAAATCTCAGGCTCGGGACTCTTTCTTCCATACGCAGAAACTGGGAACCTGTCGCCAGAGGCCGTCACAGCTGCATAGACAAGCTTGTGCCTTGTAGTGCCGGTATCGAAGCCCAGTATGAGTCTTCCTTTGGTCCTTGATGAGTTTGGAAGACATGGTTAACCTCGCACTTTTTACCGCTGATACAGGAGGACAACTGCTTTGCCATGAGAGTTTTGGGGTGTCTGTAGCTCTACGTCAGTGCGATGTGATGGAATCCCTTTTCGAGCCATGTTGTCGGATGAGAAAGAGATATGAAGAACTCTGGAAACTTGAACACACGCACAGAAAATACTGCTTCGGCGAGGAATTATAGGTATAAACGTTAACTCTCTTAGTGGTATTCGTTGGAGAAGAAGATCGCATCTGCCTCTGTACGAGGTTTCCTTGACTGGGCCTTCGAACTGCAGTGCACGTCCACCCGACCGGTCGTGTGTGGGCGATATCCGATCGGTGCTCTTTTAATTTCCCACTGAAGTGCTTAAAAATGGGGCCACATCACTCGTAACTCGAATACAACTAGGAAACCACTCACGACCACTTAGCTGCTTTGTGGATCAAGCTAATCTGTACCCAATACAAGAAAGACAGAGTATAGCAATCATTGAACAATACACTCTTCCTTTCTGGGCGATAAAGTAACGGTGACTCCTCCTGCAACTTTCATCTTAAAGTTCACCTCCAATGAATAAACAATTGTTGAGGAAGCACACTCCAATTCCAACAAAATCACGACTTTAACATGCCACGAGCATCAAGCTGGGGCTCTCAATTCAAGAATACCGCTCTGGGCAACCTAATCTCTAAACACAAAAGAAACACACAAACCCGACATTTGCATCTCATCAACGAGATGGTAATCAATACTAGCGAGCGTGCAACCACGCCTCCTCAACCTTCCGAACATGACGAAAAAGCTGCGGCGATCTCAAAAAAAGATGAGGATGCTATTGCTCTGGCACTCGTCCCGAAGACGAGGGGGTTGCAACGCTGTAAGATAATGCCGGATTACTTCTATAGCCGAGGGGAGGTGAAAGGAAAGCACAAAAAGGTCAAACAGATTGTTAATGCCAGACGGAAGAAGGAGAGATCGAGAAGCAAAACCACAACACAAAAAGCTCTTTCTTCGGAACCATCAGGAGTAAAACTGCATGCTCCAGGGAACAAGATGGATTCCGATTTTGATTCATGCTACGAATGTCTGCAAAAAGGAGCGGCCTGTATCCAGACGGACACAATCGAAGGGGCGACTTCTCCATGTCAAAGATGCGCTGCGGCAAAGTCGATTTGTTCGTTGACGCAAACAGACAACCATCTTCAAGTGCGAGATGTAGAAAGCCAACGAAATCAAGTTCACAAAAGAGGCTCCGGTCGACCAAAGTGATGTGTTGGGGGGATGGCAAAGCAGCAGAAAATTTTGTCTCGAAACCAACCCGTCGAGACTTCGGAGGGATCTGCAATGACTCGGAATATATCGGCCGAAATTACTGATCGAACACTATCTGAGAAGCCAGAGATCATCCAGATGGATATTTTCTCTGTATCTGACACAGAATCCCACGAATCCGAGCAGATATTGTGCAGTGAGACAACCTGTGCCAGAAAATGGTACGGCACTCGGTATTTAGAGAAGCACTGCGGTTTAAAACTCAGCGACGCGCAGGAAATTCACAGAAAAAACTCATCTTGGGTTTTCCCCGAGTGCCAATTTCGAGTAGGAAGGTTCTAAGTATCTCGCTGGCCGGATAATTCAGCTTTCCTGGAGATACCATCAAAGTTTGGCAAAGAGCCATTCTGTGACGACGAAGTTTCTGATCTTTTGAAGCGGTTGCAGTGTCTCAGGGAGAGATATAGATGGATGATCCAGAATAAGCCACATATATCCATTAAAGAGTCGCCTCTTTTGGATCATCCTCTTATCAGGTGTGAAAACTTGACCTCTCCTGCTCAGGAGTGCTATGGTATGATCTACACCCTTCGCAAGACTCTTGGAGTTCCACAGGGGCTTTCCATGAGGCAAGTTGGAGAAAATCTGAGGGTGGAACACCTAGATCCGTTGATCGTCATCTCTGCAATCATAAATTGCCTGCTATGCGATCTGATATTCGAAACCACCTCTCCATTTGGCGATTCGGCACTATGGCACGAAAGCCTAGCCAACAGTGAGTCGGAAAGCTGCACCTTAACCAATCATTTCTAGCATTAGTAACTAATGATAATTTGATCCAGGTTTCTCGGAGAAAATTGCGGCAATGATTATTCAGGGTCATCACAGAACTATAAAAAGCGCGACATTCAAAGAATTTCAGGACATTTGAAAGG
This sequence comes from Cudoniella acicularis, assembly GCA_013054445.1. Classification (NCBI taxonomy): domain Eukaryota; kingdom Fungi; phylum Ascomycota; class Leotiomycetes; order Helotiales; family Helotiaceae; genus Cudoniella; species Cudoniella acicularis. The sequence continues at coordinate 21,130 of JAAMPI010000561.1, forward strand.
TCGACTTTGCAAGATACTGCAACCAAACAATGTACCCCTTGATCAGGGGAGACAAGGAGACAGAGTCGTTTCATGGCGAGATTGCGGATATTGCCGTCAACTTGCACGCCAAATTGCATTCATATAACGTATTATTCGAGAAGGTATCGCCAACACAGTTGGCAAGATTCGATCATCGCCTCCATGAGGTCTACGATTCGATACTAAACCCGAGACACATTGAAAGGGAACCGATTTTGATGACTTTGTTGTTCGGGGTTAGAATCAAGGCGGATGGTCAAGATTGGCGGGTGTACTCACCCGCTAAAGTGGTTCTGCTCGACTACAAACAAGATTTGCATAACTTTGAAATGCGGCCTTGATACACAGTCGTGATGGAAACCTCTAAATGGAGGAGCACTGTGTTTCTGTTTTCTTAATTTTTGCCTCGTCCCTAGGTGCTTTTGCAATGTTAGTATAGGCGCAAAGCACCGTTTTCATGTACATGAAGAGCAGGTCGTACTTCCTTTCTTCCTCGTATCCATCACCACACGATACATTGAATTTGACCCCACCGGTTTATTCGTGCACATCACTTGGAAACATTCATGCTTCACCCCTTGTCCTTTGGAGAAAGCACAGGAACAGGAGTGGTGGGTGCTGTGTGCTTGCTTCGTTATGCTCAAATAAGAGCCTTGCTGGCAGCCTGCAACATTATCGCCGCGACCTACTGGGCCTGTTTTTGAAGTCGCTGTCAAATTTGTATCCTGATGGGGGCGTGTGTATGCGACGCAGGTGAGTGTTCGGGCGGGGGAATTTTCAGAAGCAGACCAAATTTAATATACAATACACAATTAAGCATGCATGAGAGAAACTGGCATGATGAAGACTAAATTGAACGCAATTGAAAGTGTAGAACGCTGATGAGGCATATCGAGACGAACGAATGCTGGAAACCCTCGCCGACCGGGCTCTTCTACTTTCTGCGCTTGCGACGTGACCGCTAACTACTCCAAACCCGACAGCAGTCATGCAGTAGCACCTACTACTAACTTAGGAGCTGCGACCGGACGACCTACTTCTCGACAAGTCCTAAAGCTGCAAAAGCACCCGACAAGATGACAAAACTCATTGATCTGACCAGATCAAAATATAACAGGAACGTGAAGAGGAGGATCTAATTGGACAAAGCAGAAATACGAACAATGTAATGTAAAGGCAACGAGCTGAAAGCGGTCGCATGTTCACTAACATTCTAAACGCGCCCCCCTCAGGATCATGCTTTCCTTGCATTGACTCCTTATTCAGATAAGATAGATACAACAGCTTTGCCACATAGTCCCAATCTCCGATTCACTTCGATACCCATGCCCAGCCAGCCTGTTCATTCCCTTCCTTTCGTATCCATTTGCCAGTCAGTCAGTCAAGCATCCAACTCTGCTGACCGAGACCTTGCTATGTCGTGTCATTCCGGGGCCCTGCCAGGCCAATCAAACTATGTCCCAGCCCAAAGCCCAAGTCCATGAAAGCAGGGGTATACACAAGACGCGCCTATATCACCAGCGCCATTGATGCCGCGAAGCTAACTTCCCAACCCCGTTTGGAAAGTTTGTCCTCAAACCATTGAGGATTAACCATGAAGAACGCCAATATAACTCACAACACATACAAAGAATCAAGGAAAAATTCCAAATCTAAACAATAAGACAGAAGAATGTATTTTGCAAATTGATGAGACGAACGCCGAGGATGATCATTCATGATTATGCATTGGTGTTGCTTGCTGGAATCCAGTCCAGCTCTTTCGGCGGCAGAATTTAAAGACTGCCGATGCGTAATTTCGTTAACATAAAATATGTATCTTTAATGCGGCGGCGTATTTGCAATGGTGGGTGTTGTGCCACCACTGTGGGTGACGCTAGAAGGCCGAGGAGAAGATGGGGGAAGCGACTGATGTTTGGCAATGATGGCCATTTTCTTTCTAAGTGTAGTGAGACGGGTACGTATCATAGAGACGACTGAATCCTGTTAACAAAGTAATTCCAAAATATAAGGATTTGGGGGGAAAGCAGTCATTACCTTTTTGTACAGCCTGTCTATCTTCCACCTTGATGCCATTAATAGATCCATCGCTGTCACTATCGACTTGCTCTCGAAGACTTGATGATCTTCGACGCGAAGGAAGCGGTTCCTCGTCATTCTCGAGGACAGCTTCGAGCATTCGAATAGCCGTAATATAGGAAATTTCACACCCAGGAAGGTCCTCGTTTGCAATCTCATTGATAGCAGCTGAGCGACTCATCTCCAGGGCCCGATCATACATTAATTTCTCAGCGGAAATGCCTGAACTTAGCACAACTCCATCTGTGGATGAAGCTCCAGCGATTCTCGAAGCACTTGTGTGGTTGCTTGGATGCCCAGGATGGTCTTCCGGCAATTGCTTCTGGGCTTCGATGAGTTTCAGTCGTACTATTTCGGCCTTTTCCAAGACCTCGTTGAACCGGCTTCGTACCCATTGAACGGCGCTATTGATGCGATTTCCTGCTGCAGCACTCGTAGCAGACTCATGTCGATGACCACCGCTAAGTACCTCACCTCGAGTCTTGCGTGTCCACCAAGCTCCTGCAATATCCATAGATTTAGCCAGAAGAGACAAAGCCTTCACGTAGAGCACAAGGGCCTCTTCTGAAAGCGCTACTACGGCCTCTACCGTAAGACCTTCATCTTCATGAATCAAGTCGCTAGCTTTCTCGGGTGCAGGCCCGCCCAGCCCATGATCCATGGAAGGAGCCAAAGGAACGAGCTGTTTGTACTTCACTTCGGCAAAACCATAAACGACATCGCTTCTCGTAGCAGATTCCTCAATGATGTTCACGGCTTTCTGGTCCTCGTCAATTGGGACACTTGGCCTTCCATCCCCAAGAAGGCCAATGGTGCCATGGGGAGTTGGATAAGCCGGAAACGGGCTGTAGAGCTGAGGAGGTGACATTCCCTTTCCAATTAAATGGGGAGACCAGCCGACACCAAATACTCGCACACTAGCGCCATGAAGGGCTTTTGCGATGGCAGACGTAGTTGAAGGGCTACCATAGGATTTCCCAAAAGAGGTTTGGCCCTGTGGAACTGTCTCCGGTCGAGATTTGCCTTGAGCTATTTGGACTGCTCTCGAGGGTGACGATGGTACGGCGCCAGTAGGGGAAGTAGGCGCGCCTTGGGTTGTAGTTCGTCGTATTGGCCCACTCTGACGAGGTCCTGATTTTTGACCACTTTGCAAGCTGGGATTTGCTGCCATTTCGTCCGCAAAAGCATTGACTTCAACAGCTCGTTTCTCTACTAGAACATACTCACGTGCATCGCGAACTGCTTGCTCAGCTTCTGCTCTGGCTTTTATCATTTGCGAGTCCTCTCCTTGCTGTCCTTGTTTTAGGACTTGATCTGTAGATGCTTGTCTCGACGGTAATTTTATTTTTGTCGTTCCTTTTGTGGCACTCTGAGAAGGACTAGTCTTCAGAGTGTCGGGATTCGGAGTTGTCACAGCTTGCTGAAGAGAAGGGCGTCTCGTTTGGTTATACTTCTGGTCGTAAGAGCCTGGTCGATTATCTCGTGGCGGGGTTCCTGAGAGTTGCCTGGCTGATTCAACTTTTGGAGATCGTGGTGAAGGCGGAGCTTTTCCATCAATGGGGTCTGAAGACTGGACAGGAGGCTTTGCTGTTAGGGGTCGTTGACTTTCCTTGCTTCTTGTGGAAAACGTCCGTGATATTTGGGCATCGTCGGACTTCCGAATCTCTCGTGGTCGGTCATCTCCAACCAAGTTAGGAATTGGGTCAACGACGACTCGGTGGTTAAAGAAACGATCGAATTGGATCCGTTCAACAGGTTTTCGTTTTAACAATAATCTGACCAGCTCTTTCATCTCAGGACTGATTACAGCATCCCTTGGGAATTTGATTTGATCTTCGCTCTGTTCAATTTTGCGGAGCAACTCAACATGGTTAGTTGCACGAAAAGGAGGTTTTCCAGTTACCATTTCGTAGAGCACGGTACCCACTGACCAGAGATCCGCCTTGGCATCGTATTTTTCATATCGAAGGATTTCTGGTGCCATGTACAACGGAGAACCACACAGGGTTTCAGCTAAGGATGTCGAGGGCAACGATCGAGCGAATCCGAAATCGGCAATCTTCAACATTGGTAGAGAGGTGAGACCAACCATGGGTACTAGAGCCTGCGCACTTGCTTCCATAATGTTTGTTTTGACAGGGGCATTCGCTGTGTACTGAGGCGACGGGAGAAGGAGCAGATTCTGTGGCTTAACGTCTCGATGGATGTAGTTCCGGTCTCGTAAGAATTCCATCGCACTGGCAAGTTGCTTTAGGAAATGTCGGACCAAAACCTCATTTAGACCTCCAGCCGGTGGCATTGGGTATTTTCTGACCATGTCCCTAAGCGCAGGGTTATCCTGTAGCTTGTCTCTCTTCTTGATAAAATATGACAAGTCCCCCAGCTCACAATACTCCATCACTAAGTTTATATGCGTCGCTGATTCTCGGCAATCGATAAGAGCAACAATGTGGGGATGATGAAGGCCTTTGAGGATTTCGATTTCGCAGTAGAGGTTCTCCTTTAGCTTCTTGTTCAGCTTTGACAGGTTGACGGATTTGATAGCTACAAGAGCTCCATCAGGCTGTGACACTGAGGGTTAGCTAACCATGCTGCTGCCGGCAATTGAAGCTATTTGGAAATGGGAATAGAAGATGTCCAGGAAGGCACGTCAGACTCCACACCACCAAAACGTACCTTGTGAATTCCTCGATAGACAGTAGCAAAGCTGCCCTTTCCAATTTCGTCCTCAACTGTGAAATGGCCAACCGTTTTATCACCCGTCCTCGCCCGCCTAGACGACGAGGACGAGGACGGGGGCGGTTGAGCCGCCATGTTTGCTGATTGGACCTCTTGTTCGCAGGACGCCCGACTCGCCCTGGATGGTGCTCTCGAGTGCTACCGGGTGAGGTGAGGGTATAGTGTTGAGGTGATTCGGTTCTGCATGTACACAGCAAGCTTGGTGATGGAAGGAGGAGAGCTTGAGGAGCTTGAGTTTGTTCTGGTGATGAAGTCGAAATGCGGGAGACAGCTCAAGCGAGCTCGCGAGTTTGACGGAGCTCTGGTCAGGCAACGCTTGCCAAAAAGAATGCCTCACCTCTCGATGGACGGAAGCGGTAGTTGGAGGGCGAGTGCCTGATTTGGTGGCTGGATGCTGGATGAGTACTTCGTCGGTACTAGCTAGGCAGGCTTCCGGGAGGCGGCTCGATGGCAGTCCTGAAGCTTGCGGGGGGTTTAGGCGGAGGTACGAGGGTTGCAGGGCGAGGCTGCAATGCTGAGGGCAGGTAACGAATGGCAACGAAGCTGTACCGAGTGCAAATGAATGACTCGACGGAAGCGGCGACGCGGTGTTCAAGATGACGCTGCGGCGGTTGGAAAGGCTGCGTAGATATTAATCGGGGGTGAAGATGGACTTATTGGGTGCGCAGATAGGGGCGAGATGGGTTGGAGGAGGAGAGAGAGAGAAGGAAGAAAGAGGAAGGGAGATGGCGGATGATTATCAAAGTGCAAGACGGTACGAATATGGGTCATCACGAGGTAGGGACTACTTGGGTCGACGATGAGGTGACCGACGACTTTAGAGAACAAAGACGCAGCTTTTCTCTGCCGCTTTCTGTGCAGCGAAACCATCCTAGTCATGGAAGACGATGCCGGGGCTCGGAATTCTGTCCGGGACGACCAACGCGGCCAACGGACTGGATGGTACGAGAAGACTGCGATAAAGGCCTCGATAGCACAATGCTGCGCTGATACGAGATAGAGCTAGAAGCGACCTGGAAAGCAAAAGGCAAAAGCTGAAGTCGTTTCGTTATCTAAAGCAATGAGACACCCCAGCCCGGCACGACTCCTGACACAGGTGCAGCGAGACAAAGAAGATCCGGCCGATATACGGCAGTGAGGTCAGCGCATCCCCGGTGCTGCTATGAAGAGTGAAGGCAGGTATAGCAGACCATACCATGAAGTCTAGAGGAGCCGAGGTCACGAAGATGGTGCACACGTCCACGGCCCAACGCTTTTTCTGTGCTTGTAACACGCTCTGTAGCCTATTTGGCTACGCATGCCCGCCCAAGGAAGATTCAAGCAATTCTAAACGGAGAACATGCTCTAAACGTGCTACAAAAGTGACAAAACATGCCTCGAGCGCCCTGCCGTTCTACATGTCCAAGTACGCGGATCGCGCTGTACTCAATCTGTATCAGCGATCCCGGACGGCTCACACCTACAGCCTCATCATCACATCACATCACACCTCTCTTATCCTACCTTACCTTTGGCCCTTTGCGCATGCTCCTCGCGGTAATACATCGAAGAGTCCTGCACCCTCCCACACCAATGCGCTCCGATTGCTCCAGAATTCTTCCGGCAAACCGCTGCACCCTCTCTTCTCCCTCTCACCTCCGCAAAAGATACGAAAAAACTCTCCGTCTCTCACCCTCACCCTCGCCCTGCCAGATTTGACTTGTCGTCCTCAACAGCTCCTCTGCACCACAGGCACATTCATACCTTCACCCACTGAATGAGCCAAAAGACGCCATCGATGCAAGACTTGCAGGTCGCCTCCAACCTCACCGGTCACGTTTCCGAGTCAGTCACACCTTCAATTTGCTGGGGTAAGTTCAGCCAGTGCGAGTCGTTCTTTGGTCAAGGGAATGCACACCACCCAAACCTCCCCGAGTCCCCTCTCTCCCCGATTCGAGCGTGCTGGATGTACGTGGCAGATCCTCAGGCTGTCTGCGATTGTGCATTGCACTGCTTTTCCGAGGAACCATGAGACTGGTTCCCCGGCCGGTCTAGACCTCCCACACGATGGCTTCCTGGGAAAAGGGGTCACGTGGCACAGGTAGTTCTCCAATTGATTGAACCATTGAAGAAGATATACAATTGATAGCTGATAACCATCATTCCAAAGGAATTGATAAAGAACAAGCGCTTTTGCCTATCCGTAGGTGTTCATCGGGTGTAACTTTCCATGCACCTCTAAAGTTAAGAGCTTGGATGAAACAAGGCAGCCTTGCCTAATCGTGATGTCTCAGATAGTTCTGTCCCCACCCGCATGAGCAAAAGAAACATCGAAAATATGGAGACGCCCCTGAAAGGGGTGGTTGGGTCAATTAGTATCATTTTTCGAGACCCCTTAGGGTAAAGTTTTCCTAGGTCTACCCAAATCTATCCAGGTACCTGTAACCTAAACCGGATCCTCAATCTCCCATTCCTTTCCTTTGTACACCCTATCCGATTTTTAGAGTTCGAGTCTAGCTCCCGCCTTCCTTTGAATGCATGCAAACTCGTAAACGCCTCTCATTGTTTCCCGGGTATCAAAGATCAACATGGATATGCACGTTCTTCTCGTCCTTTGGAATGATCTCGTCTTCTTTCTTTCCTTTCAAATCCGGCAACTCAACAATGGCTTCGCCAATAATTTTAAGTGCATCCTTGATTTGCTCTTCGGTGATTACCAAAGGTGGTGCGAGTCTAATAATATTCTCGTGCGTTGGTTTTGCCTAGAAACACTGTCAGCCTAATTCTTCAAGAAGATAATTTCGTGACTCACCAACAAACCCTTGCTCTTCAGCAACAAGCATAAATCCCATGCAGAGTGACCACCAGTATGACTCTCGTCAATGACAATAGCATTCAATAAGCCTTTGCCTCTGATCAGCTTGATCATTGGCGACTTGAGGTCTGCAAGTCCTTGACGGAAGAGGTTTCCGAGTTTTTCAGCACGAGCGGTCAGATCCTCTTCCTCCATAATTTCCAATGCTCGAATAGAGACAGCACATCCCAATGGGTTTCCTCCATAAGTGGAACCATGAGTTCCAGGTTCAACAGTGAGCATAATTTCCTTCGATGACAAAACACAAGAGACTGGGTACATCCCGCCGGAGATGGCTTTGCCAAGCGTTACCATATCTGGCTTGATGTTTGCCCATTCCGAGCAGAGCATACGTCCTGTTCGTCCAATACCAGTTTGAATTTCGTCGCAAATGAGGAGGACGTTGTGTTTCTTGCACAGTTCGTGGACCTTGGTCAAATAATCGTCCGCTGGCACAACCACACCTGCTTCGCCCTGGATTGGCTCCACAATGAACGCTGCTGTCTCCTTTCCATGTGCCTCCAATGCTGCTTCGAGATCGGGAATATTATTGAATCGAATAGATTTGTTGGTTGAAGGGCAGATAGGGCCAACGCCTGGAACGTAAGGGCCATAGTTATCGCGAGATTCAGGATCGGTGGACATCGAGATCGCGGTCATCTATTTCCTCAGATTAGCAAAAGATCATTTCTGGCAAGTGATGTTTCTTACTGTTCGTCCGTGGAAGTTCTCGGTGACTGCGAAAACTAGGGCCTTTCCAGCTGGCACACCCTTAACCTTATACGCCCATTTCCTAGCAATCTTGATCGCCGTCTCAACAGCTTCTGCTCCAGTGTTCATGGGGAGTACCATATCGTATCCAAACGTCGTCTTGACCTTCTCAGCCCATTTTGGGAAGACATCGTTGTAGAATGCTCGCGAGGACAGAGTCAATCGGCCTGCTTGTTCGCACAATGCTTTTACAAGCTCTGGATGGCAATGACCTTGGTTGACAGCACTGTAAGCTGAGAGGCAGTCGATGTAGTGCTTTCCCTCGGGATCCCAAACACTGGAGCCCTCGGCGCGTGCAAAGACTATGGGGAGAGGGTGGTAGTTGTGTGCGGCGTATTTGTGCTCGGCTTCAATTGCGTCTGCTGTAGATGATGCATGGTACCTGGATTCTGACAGGGCTTGAGCCGGCTGGAATGTAGGGGCAGTTGGCTTCAAGTTGCTGCCATTGGCATCAACGCTTCCGTTTGCGTGAGGAGCCATGTTGGGTAGTTGTGAATTTTCCTCGAGACGAAGATGGTTATGGCGGGGTATTTTGTATGTTAGTTTACCGTGGGGAGGTTTTTCTTTGTTGGAGGGGTTGAAAATAAATGTTGTGTCACTGTGGGGAATTCATGTGGGAGCGAGAAGCGGACCTTTGTAGGAAAAGTTGCTTCGGCGTCTTCCTTTCCTACTAGACCCCTAAGTGCAAGTGCATGCTGTTATCTCAGCGCATGACCAGTCCGTTGACTAAAAGAATTGTTGTTGCGCTCAAACCTGCCTTTAGGGATCGAACTTATCATCAGTTTCTTCGGCCTCGTGTGAACCTGCGCTTAGGGGAGAGGCGGACAGGCGGTAGTGGGGTAAGAAGCAGCAAGGGGAGCGTCAGCCTGGGATCAGCGTGGTGGTCCGCCTATCAACGGCTTGTATTACGACCAGCGAGGTGCCAAGCGGAGGCCTCGCCTCCTGACACGGAGTGACGAAGTTGGAAAGAGTGTGAGTTGTTGCCTGAGGTTGTAAGGCATGAATGAAGAGCTTGGTTCCTAAGGCTGAGATAATTTGCACCCCTGGCACTTCGTCTCGCAAACACGTGCCCCAGGTGCTCCATATAATTTGGAAACCCGACATCAAAAATTCAAGATCTTCAGAGCTTGCAAGAGCAGCTCTTTCCTTTATTTCTTGATCTCATGAGATTCTTATTAACATGAGTGTATCAAAGGCGCAGTCCGCCAAGACAACAACCAGCACAGAGGATCCGGTTATCTCACCTTCTGAAGAGGAAATCCACCCACTTGTTTACGAGCAAAGATGCAGCGACTTATGGATGGCCCTTATTGTCTTCCGATGTATCAACGCCCTTTTTGTTAGCACCTTCTTCCAGCCTGATGAATATTTTCAATCCTTGGAGCCAGCCTGGCAAATGGCTTTTGGGCCACAGAGTGGAGCGTGGATCACGTGGGTATGTTTTTGTTGCCCCTATCTCAGACCATTATCTGACTCCTAGATAGGAATGGCAACACCAACTTCGGTCCTCACTACATCCCGCGCTCTTTGCAGCTATCTATTGGATTGGAGACAAATCTTTGGATATGATAAGCTGTTTTCCTCAATTTCGGGCAATGATTCTCTCTGTGTTGCCAAATTTTGCACAAGCTCTTTTTGCTGGAGCGGGTGACTATTACACTTGGCAGCTTGCTGAGAGGATCTATGGAAAAGGAAGTAATGCAGGATGGGCGGCTGTGCGTATCTCTTCTCCACCTTCATTGCCCTTCCATACAAAAGATTCTAATAGAACCTAGGTTTTGATGACCGTGTTCAGTCCTTGGCAATGGTTCTGTTCAACTAGAACATTCTCAAATTGTATGGAGATGACTCTCACTATTGCTGCTCTAAACTACTGGCCTTGGGAAGTTTCTATAGACTTGACACCTGTTCCAGATGTCAAATTAATAGACACGAAAAAGAAGACTGCAACTTCATCATCCCCTACCAAGACTGATGTTTTCCAGAGCGCTGAATCTGTTAACAAGTGAGTCTATATCTCAGTCACATTTGAACAGAACTAACACATATGCAAAGCCTCCGGATCTCCCTCCTCCTCGCCGGTACGGCTTGTATTCTCCGACCAACCAATGCCTTCATATGGTTTCCTATCGTGATGCCATTGGTCACACGAATGTTCTCTTCAAGCACCCGACTGCATACTTCAGACTATGCCACCCTCATCCGCGAAGCACTAATTTGCGGCACAGTCATCCTCTCCATCTCCAGCATCTCAGACCGCCTCTACTTCGGCGAATGGACATTCCCACCGTATCAATGGCTCAACTTCAACATCAACCAAGACCTCGCCGTCTTCTACGGCCGCAACGACTGGCACTACTACCTAAGTCAAGGGCTTCCCCTCCTCTTAACCACCTACCTCCCTTTCTTCCTCACCGGGATTTACCAATCAACCTCCTCCGCCACCAACACAATCCCCTTCCTCCTCAGCACCGTCATCCTCGTAACCGCCACAACACTCTCCCTAGTCGCCCACAAAGAAGTCCGCTTCATCTATCCTCTCCTCCCGCTATTGCACATCCTCTCCGCTCCACCAATCTGGGAATTCTTCCACGCCACCGCCTTGGTTACCATCCACACC
>JAAMPI010000562.1:0-32185 GCA_013054445.1 Cudoniella acicularis
TACTTGGTCTACGCCTAGGAAGTCGACTAAACTTAAGAACCAGGCCCTAGAATTCTAGCAGCTAGAGGACCCTGATTCGCACACCTAAAGGCTCCTATTCTATAAGATTATAAAGGGCTTCGAAGAACAGGATTCACTCCTAGCTACCTAAGAGCTTTGAATCTAGTCCCTAGAGGCTAGGCTAGAAGCTACGAAGCCTAAAAAAAGAAGGAAGGTTCAGACTAGTCCGAATTCTAAATTTGCGGATATTAAGGCAATAAAACGGGCATAGGATAAGGCTAGTAGAGCTAGTAGGGCTAAAATAGAAGAGAAAACCTTAGATATATCTAGTATATCTAGTGGATTGTCAGACTGTATTATAGTCGAAGAGTAATTTTGAAGTGTTATAGGTAGTTCGGGTAATTTTCGAGTGGTCGGAATAGGGGTGCACGGACTTATTGCTCTCGTACGATGCCTTGCCTTCGGCCCGTTCGCCACGAGCAAGCTCCACGAGAATCAATCCATAAAGCTCAGTGAGTACATGGCCGCATGAGAAAATTTTGATGTTGAGGTTTAACGCAAAAGCTTCTTCAAAAAGAGAGCATCTTGTTCTTCTGTGACTGGTCTGGAAATCAAGCCATCTCTCATTTATCATGAGAGTGTTTTCATGTAGGAGCAGATCCATTTCTGCTACTTTTCCATCCTTGAAGCACATTTTGAACTCCTTTGTTCTCGGGTCAAAAGCAAGAACAGCTTCCAAGGCTCTTCTGACGCCTCTTGAGTACGCTGTATCCGGTAATTCTTAAAGGGGTGCATTGTAGAGAAGATGGTGTCTCTGTTCTTCAGGGGTACGCAGCAGTTTGTATTTTCTCAATGACTTCCACACCGGCTTCTTCAGCGGGGCAGGGATCCTTTTGAGACTGCGCTCAATGAGTTCGACGTTCTGTAAAGAATCAGCTACTAGTTAAGCAAGTAGAATTGAGACTTTCAACCCTTACCTCCGTCTTTGCCATTGTAATAGAACAGCTTGTTATCTGCATCTTTGTCCCGAAGATATTGCCGAATTCTTTTCGCCATCTCTTCCGAGATAATGTCTGATGCATACTTCACATCAGCCCAGGCCCGATCCTCTTGAAGCATGGTGAAATATTCCTTCAAAGTAGTAGCTTCATCACTCTGAATAGCTTGTGCCCAAATATCTGCCAGGATTTCTGCCACTGCCTCTCGGTCTCGATTGATTTCACCTTGTGCTAAGTTATAGCCAAATTTGAACTCCTTTGCCCTCTTTCTCCTCTCGAGGAGAATGCCCTTCGGATACATCTGGTTAGAAAAGCCGCGATCCAGGATGATACTGCCTTTCGTTGTCTCTATGGACTTCGAAGGAGGTTCAAGATCCAGACACTGTTCCATCTATTACCGGAATTCATCTTCAGTAACCCATTCTCGGTTGCCACCTCCGATTTTGACCGAAACATCGGCCCATGACCTGCCTTTCAGAAGGGAAAGACCTCGAGCGGCTCTCTTCGAAGCTGCTTGCATCATGCTTGTGATGCGCGAAGCCTTGATCTTCTTGATTTAGCAGCAAAGAAAACCCGCATTTCTCTTCCCTGTCTCTAGTATTTTGAATATCCAGTCATTTGAGGAGGCCGAAAACTTGGTATTGAATCCGGACCGAACCAGAGTAAGACAGGCAATTTTATATCCTTCGCCATGTGTACCTGCCAAGTATGGCTTTTTCTGCTTGGATGTGACCCCAAGACCCAGACTCTTCCCGCTCAATCGTGCATTGTAATTTGTGATTTCCACAGTGCCCGCGCCGCTCGACCATTTGATATATCCAAGCTCTTTCTTCGAGTCGGGATGAAGTTCTTTGAAGATAATAAAGCCTTGCTTGTCTTCTGGTCTTTTAATGAACTTCCTTCCCTCCAGCTTGTTGGTTTCTATGATAGAGTCGCACCTAAACCCACACTGTCAGAAAGTATTTGTGAGACGATATCAGCCTTCCACTGACCAGTTTTGGTAGAACTCTCTCCATCCATGGCGCGGCCCCCATTTGTTGACATAACTTCTGTTTATGCCAAGGCACATAGTTCCCGTCTTCAGGTCATCCTCGTAGGAAACCATTTGCCAGTCGTTATCATTGTCTCCTTCGCTATCTGAAGAGTCATTAAATTCATCTTTCTGCTTGATATCCCGAGAAGAAGCCTCCATCGTAGGCTGCGACAGCTGCGAGGGTTGGATCGGTGCCCATGATGTTGTAGATCGGAATAGATTTATTGGTGGTGAAGTCGCATAGGGCCTGGAGGTGATTGGGTTTGTTGCGATGCAAAGGAGTAGGAAGAAGTTGGAGGAAGAGAAGTTGATGGACAACAGAAGGTCCTTGTGACTTGAAGAGATGTTGGTGGAGATTATTTAGGCGAGAAATAGAAGGTGTGTGAAAACTTAAAAAAAGGCTCTTGGTGTTGTGCGGATTGCGCCGAAGCTCAAAAGGTCCCAACTAGAAGTTCAAAGGTGAGGACCAGTGAGGGCAGAAACATATTATCAAGAAATTCCTGACGTATCAGTGTAGAGAGACTACACCAGACACTGGGCAAAACTCCTCAAGTGGGTTTTATGTGGCGCTCAAGGAAGTGAATATGCTCCTCTCTTGGTACTCTCGCCACCCAATTCCGCGTTGTTTTACCAGAACCTGTTTATAGCCTCAGTAAGCTTGCGGCACTTAGGCAACCGAGATTTATTACACTTCAATTATGATGGACCTTGAACCTTTTTGATTTTTTGCGCGTCCCGACTAAGGAGGTGATAGGGGGTTAAGCGAGATCTCAAATGAACACTTTTAAAGAACCACAAAAGCTACTGTGAAACACTATAATAAACTTAATGAAATAGCTCGATTATTCTTCGATGATTTAGTAAATTTAATCGTTCATGTATAGCAGGACTAGAAGTTCGTCAAACTTTGAAGTGTTTTGCGGAAGTCCACGTAATTGTGTCTCCAACCAAACACTATGCGCAGCATGTTCTTGATCTGTTTGCCGACAGCAACATCAAAGATCTCATCAAACAGAACTCCACAGGAATCTAACATTGTATGATATATAACCGTAATAATTACGGTTATATCATAGCTCCGAGAATACGATGAATGTGCAGCTGAATTTGTCGAGGTAAATACCAAGTATTCAGAAATGTAATCTTACCTTCCAGGGACTTACCTTTCATATCCGCATCTAGGAATTTTATCCGGGGTTCAATAGGAGCGTGGCTTACGGACCTTTTGTAATTTTAGCAAAAGAGTCGATGAGCATCGCACGCTTAAAGATGTGATAGTCTTTCATGTGCGCAATTAAATCATTCTTAAATCGGACTGCTTGCATCAAGGCAAGTACTCATATCAGAAGTTAAATAGACGATCATTCTCAAAAGGCCAAATATTCACGAAATAGAAAGGCTCCTGATAATTGCAGAATGTGATGTTCAATTTTCTATGGATGCTATGTGATCTATGACTTTGTGATTCTCTCTGCCCTACGTAATTTCATGACCGGGGCGTTGATAAAAGATATTTTGCCCCTATCATGATCACGATAATGCCAATTCTGTCCCATAAATATGCTGTGGCATTTATCGATCTGATATGTGTAAGGAGTAGTCTGTTGCGATGGAATGTGGCCAACGGGTGGAGTTCGATAGTGCCTTGAAACCATTTATTATATCATCCTTCCCTCCCGTCGAAACAAATCCTAATCCAATTCCCCTTACTCAAGAGTAATGACCTCGCCAGCCTTCGCCTTCTTAGCAGGTTGCCCAGCCGTACTGGGATCTCCATCCTCATCACGCTCTCTCTTGATTTTCACCGCAACACCACCATCATGCTCCTTCAACAGATTTTCAATAATGCTGGAAACTGTTTGAAGAGTAGACTTGAAGGTTTCAATCGTTGCAGCTGGTCCCAAGCCAAGCATGTTTTGAATGACGCTGAGGGCTCTTTGCAGCGTGTCTGCCATGGATACAAGATTGGCTTTGTTGAGTTTCACTTCACCCTGAAGCGTGCGCTTCTGCTCACGAAGCAATTGCAGCTGAACATTTGAATCTGACGGACTTTCGTGAGATTGCTTGGCTTGCTCGGGTTTCTTGCTGATGCCTCGTTCAACTTTGGGGGTCTTCAGAGAAGTCTGGAGAAACTGAGCCTCAGACTTGGTTTTTTCTTCTTGATACTGCTTGACTTCCACTCGATGGTTTTCAATTGTCTGAGACAACTCGTTGATCTGGGGGTTCTGGGCAGACGAAACCTCCAACTTGCTTTTCTCTGCTACATATCCCTTGATTTCCGCTCGAAGATCTTCAATTACCTGAGAGAGTTCGTTGATTCGAGCTTTGTCTGCGGCTTGCAATTGCAGCATCTGCTGCTTTTCTCCATGTAAGTCCTCGATGATATTTGTGAGCTCCAGTTTTTGATTTTCCTTTTCGGCGGTTGCCTGTCGGAGTTTCAATTTAGTTGATTCCAGGGTTTTAAAAGTCTCTATCAACTCTTTAGTCTTGGTCGCTAGCCTCTCCACTGTTGTCTCGAGCCCCAAGTCCCTGGACGTAAGTTTATCATCGCGAGCAATGAGTGGATCGTTCTTGCGTTTCGTATCCTGTGATGGATTATTAGCCTTCGAGCTACTACTTAAACCTTGTGAGCCTGGGTGACTTCCATCGTAAATAGCTGGGCCAACGAGTGGAATTTTTTGGACTTCGTTCTTGGATTCTGCAGGCTTTTGAGGAGCTGGAGGCATTCCAAAGAAAGCCCCAGAGCAAGTCCTAGAAATCATAGGGAAGAACTCCTCGTCTTGATCTAGTTCGCTGAAAAGTACCTGCGAGTCTTTTAAAGATACTATGCGGCTTGGACATTGGCATTGAAGGCCAATTTCGGGAAGATTACTCCGTAAAAGGCAGCCCGCTTCCTCAAGATCACCTTCTGAATGTTCTGCTACTATCAGCCTGGGCAATGAGCTATTTTATTTTTGGCACACTTACCAATGGGTGCTAAAAGATCGCTCTTTCTGTCTGAGCACGTGCGTTCTCGATGCAGAGTGACTCGGTATTTCAACTCGACCGCATGAAGGAGATATGCCATGTGACTCTCCGGGCTGATCCATGAGACTATAAGATCCCCTGGCAAGTCTCCCTTCTTGGTCGAAATCATTCTGGGCATTTGTCTCAGGTTTTCACGGACCCTTCCAGACATCTCTCCTAGAGCGACACTGCTCCCCTCGCTTTTGCGCTCTATTTCGAGGAGAATCAAATCGAATAGTTCTTCTATGACATGGTCGCAGGAAAAATGGTTTGACTGGATATTTCCCCGAGACAACCAACAAGGAGTTCTAAGATGCATCTTCTTGAAATCAGCCCACTTTTCATTAATTAAAAAAGTCTTGTCATCAATGAGCAGGTCTAGTTCGGCTTTGTCTCCGCTCTTGAAAACCACTTTGAGATCTCGCGTTATGGGATCTAAAGTCAAGGCGGCAGCTAATGCGCGTTGCATCCCTTCCGAATAGGGTGATGGTTTCACTTCTGTAACCTCGGCTTTTTGAAGAAGATGATGCCTATGTTCAGTTGGTGTTCGGACGTAACCATGTTTTCGGAGAAGGCTCCAAATATATCCCGGAAGCTGTAACGGGATTTTCTTCAGATTCTTCGTGATGATGGGTGCATCCTGGACCAAAGTCAACATTTGTGAAATAGTGAAACGAGCGTGTCACTTTACTCTTTCAGCCATTTTCTTCTCATAGAAAAACCCCAGAACTGTTTCCCACTGCATGTTCTCCCAAATCAACTTCGTCACACTCTCTCCCATGTAAACATTTGCTTTGTGTATATCCGCCCAGAACAGTCCATCATCCCGCCGAAGCATTTTAATGTATCGTTTGATTTTGGTTTTATCCGTGTCCTCGAATAGAAGAACTTGCGTCCAAATCTTTGCAATAGATCTCGACTCCTCAAAAGGATTAGACATTCTCTGTCTTTCGCGGTTTACTTTGCCTTCAGTCAGGTTATATCCGAATTTGAGAGCTTTCGAAGTTGCGGACTGTCCGAGGTAGAGCCCTTTGAGATAAATTCTACCCCCATAACTCTCATCTAAAATTAACGTCCCAAATCTTGTCTCGAGGTATTTTGAAGGGACATCCAATACTAGGGCAACCTTGATCCAATCTTGAAAATCCTCCCAGCCAATAAGCTTGGGTTTCATCGCCTGAGTCTTATAGATATTGCCAATTCTGACAGTGACGTCTTTTCGAATGTCCGACACGAGTTGCCGTGGGTCTGTGGGCTCGGGTTGGCCTCCTTCAGGGGTTGCTTTCCATTTTTCCAAGGATGCTTCTGTTAAAGGAGACAGATTGCAGTAAAGATGGCGCTTGTCTCGGCCGCCAAAATTGAAACTCCAGTAGCAGGATGAAGCTTCATAACGGACCTGGTAGCCTTTGCGAACCATGACAAGAGCACCAACTTTGAAGCCTTCACCATGAATACCGGCTGTATCACTGTCATCCCGCTTCGAGCTTTCACCAAGGTCAAGCGCCTTGCGTTTTAACTGAGCCTTGAAATTGGTAAGCTCAAGAGAGCCCGTGGATTTAGTAAAACGGATGAAGCCCAGCATAAACTTTGTGACCGGATGCTTTGCAACGGCAACCCAAATGTCTGACAAATTCATGACATTAACCTGAACTTTCTCTCTCGAAATTTCATTGGCCTCGAGAATGCCATCCATCCTATTGAAATTCAGATTTGCACTTCAACTTAACAAGGCCCGAGAGCACTCACCAATTCTGAAAGAATTCTCTAAACGCATCGCGCGCAGTCCAATCTGGAACATAGTCTCGAGATAGCCCCAGTGACTGCGTAGTCTTTTTCAATTCGTCTCGGTCCTCGGACATCGATTTGGTGAGATCTGCATCATCATTGCTAACCGCTGCTTCGGATGAAGCCATGATGGCTGTCAGAGTCGAGGGAGGAGGAGTTCGGGAGGAGGAAATGTGATGAGAAGAAGTTGACCCAGAGTTGAGGAGTCTTAAAATTCAAGACCCAAAGAAGTATTGGCGGATGTTGTTTGGGGGAGGAAGAGAACGTGCGTTAGAAAGAGAAGAGGTCCTTAAATATCCGGTTGAGGCTCGGATCACGCCAATAGCGGAGCAAAGAAAGAGTGAATAGGAATCTTGAGATCAAAGATCGAAGACTGAGAAGTTGAAAGGTGAGAGCCACTTAAGAGGAAAGGAGATGCCCTTGTGGGAAAAGAGGAGAGGCTTTCAAATCTCTTACCCGGGTTCAAGACAAGCCAATAGCAGGGTAAAGAAAGAGTGAATTGACAGTCCAAGATCAGAGATCACGAAGTTGAAAAGTAAGAGCAAGTCGGATTAAGAAGAAGCTGTTAATAATGTTCTGACGAATCAAAATCCACAACTGTATTTCATCACTACCACAGCAGGATCTCCAGGGCGCCAAACGCTGATATCCATATCCTCTACCGACAAAACAACCCGTTGCAATCGCTGTGGCACTTCTTCACTGTCCAATTATTAGCTCCGTCGTCAGAAATACAAAGTCATGCAACTTACTGTTCCCTTTCCTCCATTCCAAACACAATCCAATGTCAGAAACAATCATCTTGTTTTCTCCAAGCGAATCTTTTTGCTTTCACATCGTCCAAAAGACTTTCAACCTTCCTAACGAGCCTGAGGTCAGAAGTCTGGTTCTTACAGGGTATTTTTAAGCGATTTTCAGGCTTCGCGACCCTACCTTCACGCTTCTAAAAACTAGACTCGTCGCGATCACTTTAAAGTTATAAAATAACTAATAGTAGTTATAGTTTATAATATAAATAATCGCGAGTTTTAGAAGACAAAGATACTATTTATTAACTACCTTTTTAAAGTTTACGATTTTTGATTTTTGATTTGCTTGTAAAACGCCCTATAAGAACCAGACTTCTGACCTCAGGCTCGTAAGGCCCTCTTCATTTTTGGGCCAACAATGATCGCCACTAGGGTCCACAACACCCAAAGACGTATCGATCGACCCAAGACTAACTTCAACATACCTATAGATAGGAGATAAACAGGAGCATGGAGTTTCATAAAAATTTCTACAAGGCGTAAATGTCCTTGTAGAGATTCGTCGTCCTAGATAGCGCCCAGCTTCAGCGTCCCGACAGGCCAGGTTGTCAAGAAAAGGCCTTTCCTCTTCCGAGTAGCTCGCTTCGTATCGCATGTACTTTTCTACATCTTTACCAAACTCGTAAAGATTCTCGACTTGAGCCCATCTCTTCATTCTTTTCATCCTCGCTCGTTTCTTCTATGCGATACTCCTTAGGGAACTAGCCAGCCAGCGAAACAGTGAAAGCTTGGAAAGGTCCAGTTCCAGTAAAGTCGTATTTAAATCTCTTCCTCGAGTTAGTAGTCAAGCCTGAGCGGTATCCAAGGCGTTTCCATACTCTGGAGGGATGCAACACCTGGAACTCAGGACTATATGACTAGTAACTGATAGAAAACTCGAGGAAGAGATGCTGGTGCATCGCTTATGATATATAACTACCATCAGCATTGCCTCAAAGCCCTTAATTAGGGACCACAAGATGACTTTCTATGACCCGAACGGATTCTCTAGGGCGATCTCTTCGGAGGTTTGACATAACCCAGCGAGTTCTTAAAGAGGTTTCCGCAGGGGTTTCGAAGCCGTCTCCTGTGTAACTCGTAGCACTTAGGGCCGCACATCTATTTCAGTGTCTATTCACCCTTAGGCATTACTTCAGTTGCCGAGTCCGACTCTGAATTCTGTTAAACTCGTTCTTCTTAAGTAGCGAAAGGAAGCTTACTATTAAATGAGAGCTTGCTGTGAAACACAGCCTTTCTTTTTATAAGGCTGCCATTGGCACACCTATATATGAAAAGGTTGGTCGTGTCTGGTGGTGGCGAAGAAGGGGTAGGATCCTCATCTTCGGAGACTACATCGCATGGATTCTCTCCAGCTGCCGATGCAATTAGTACTTCCGTTCTTCCTTATCATTTTTATGTTGTCATACCACCCAAGCATCCCCTTCTTGGCTTCAATATTTCCTTCGTTATATACCCTTCGCACACAACGTTGAGTTTCCCACAATTCTGGCCTACTCTATATTAGCTAAATTTAAAGCAAGATTTTTTATTTTTATTTTTTTTTTAAAAAAAGNACAAGAACTCATAACAAGACTTCTTTTCATCGTACCTTTTCTTCCTCCTTTTGACCTAGTCGTTGGATCTTTTGGCTTTAAACCCGGGACAGGCTTGCGTGGTTGCCCTAAACGTCCCTTTACTCGAACAAGGGGCTTACGGGGTCTCCGTTTTAACGGGGCAGTTATTGGGTCTCGTCAATTTCTGCGTCTTCTTGCTGGTTTCTCCGAATCTCGCCCATTGGCATGCGTGACATGATTGTGACTTCGTTTCTCGTTGAAATTCTACCGAAAGTCCAAGGAATGAAAGTTCCAGCCTTGAGTTTGGCAGGCCGTGACCGTAGAAAATATTTCGGAAGAAGCGAAGTCGGAGAATCTCAGTTGAATGATGGGTAGGAGCAGGAGAAGGAGTTCGAGTTGGCGCAATCGCATCTTCAAATCAAGGTAGTCAAACATGGCAGAGTCAAAAGTCGCAAGCAAGGGTCAAGCAAGGAGGTATTTTTCTTTTTTTTGTGTTTTTTATATTGCTTTGGTGCTAGTTGATGGGAGAATCCGGTGTATTTACAGCACTGAGTAAATACAACATCAAAGCGACGAGCAGCGGTGGTCAAAACCTTTTTGGCCGGTAGAGGTCGTCGCTTTGAATCAAACATTCGAATCGTCTGGGTACGAATCAATTTTCCATCCCACCCCAATCTCGCCCAAGCAGAGAACTTACCCATAAAATATTCGCATGTCTCCATCCATACAATAATCACACCGCGCGCACACACACACACACTGCTATAATCACGCTCCTTTTGAACCGCCCACATCGGGCAGCTCAAGAAGGAGCTCCTCCTCCGCCACGGGCTGAAAGTTTCCCCCGCTCCAGCCCCAAAATGATATGCGTATCCAATAACTAGTTTCTCCATGATCCGGTCTGACGTTTTCCAAGCTGGGAACCTCTGCCAGGGAGGTTCCGTGTATATATTGATGTTTTTTTGATGCGAAGGGAAAATATTCGATTCGATTTGTGATGATTTCGTCCCCAGTGTCCCATGGCTTTCGGAGGCGACGTGATGGTCCGGTCGAACGAAGAGTCTCCCGCTTTCTTGTTGAAAAGGGGACTCTTCAATACGTCGGGTGGTTGAAGATTCGACACATCGAATCAAACGTATATTGAGGTGCTCTGCGGTCGTCCAATGGGGATTTGGAATCCTGCTTGACAACAAAAGCATCCAAAACGACCGATTCAAACCCAGCGGACTGCGAAAAACAAATGGTTAGCAAAGAAGGACGCGGAGAGTAGGAGTGCCAGAAGTATACCAATGGCTCGCAAAGTCAGCTCCATGCAACCAACTCCCTTTGCATGAACGACCTCCCTCCGGCCCAGCCCATCACGCCAACCCATTTCCACATTCCCATCGCCATCTCCCCATAATCTCTTCCTCCCAGCCTCACCGCTTCCTCCACCAACTTCCGCCCGCATCTTGAGCGACACAAATGTGGTGCGGAGTTGTTTGGTGTTGGTGTTGTGAGTCAAGCCAGAAAGCAAAACTGAAGAATTCATCCGTGCTTACCCCGCTCGATCTCGCCTAACATCAATGCTGCGATCTACCGCGGCCATGCTGAGATATTCGCTAAGGATCGCGGCATTTTCGCTAGCTCGTGAATGGTGAGTGGGCGAGAGACGTTTGAGTGTGGTTGCACAATAATTTGATTTCATGGTATGTTCATATTGGTGGTGTTACGACAATGTGTGGAGGTGATACAAGATCGAGTGTGTGTATTAGATCGAGTTTTGTGAATAGCCAAGAATTACAGAAGTCGCGTATTTCCATATATTTTGTTATCTAACGGGAAGGAAGCAGGATAAAAGCTCGGAGAAATTGATAAATTCCTTAAAAAAAAAATACTTGAAATAACACATACAGGTTCACACTCACACCCCCTAACCCCCCTATCTTACCCCTCGGTTCGTTGCCGTGCACTCCCTGCTTTTCCAACCTCAAATGCTTTTTCGTGCCTGCAGAGAGCCGTTTCAAAAACCACTTTAAAAATACAGACAGCCAATTGCAGACTAAAATCGAAAGTTCCGTGACTCACAGCTACTAAATTCCAAACGCGGCAGGAATTCAACGGCCGATAGTGCTGACATAATTGCTGACTATATCACAGTGATTGTCACAAAGCCTTGGAGTGTTGACGGATAATACTTCGAAGCAATGAAACAATGAGATTTTAAAGAACTTTAACTCTAGCTACATAGAAAACAAATAAAGGATCCAGGGAAAAGATTAACACTTAGTTTCCCTTTCCCTAGCTTTCATCAGGCCCAATTGCAAAAAAGCAGTAAACGAAATTAGTTCCTATTTCCAAGCTGTCCCCCCTTTCCGTCTGTCCCAGCAACAAAACCTCGCTCTCCTCAAATATCATCAGCATTAACCCTGCGAGGCCGGCGCACGTGTCCCCGGTCCCCATGGACCTTCCACAGATGCTCCGTCAACTTATCCTGTCGACTATAACCAGCTCCGCGGCCTTTGGGGCAACCTGGGACATGACACAAATGAGCACCCCGAGTGTTACGATGTTTACTGTTCTCGTGCCTGAGGCGGTCGGCGTCGCGAGTAAAAGGGCGGTTGCAGAAGACGCAACGGAAGGGGCCGTTTGCTGGTGCTGTTGCTGCTGCAGGAGTTGGTGTTACCGGTTCGGAGTTCGTGGTGGCGGCTTTAGGACTGGTTGGAGTGGCAGTGGCAGCCGGGAAGGGTCCGAGAGGAGAAGCGGAAAGACCAAGGTTCATGGATCCATTGGAGCCTCCCGGGAGATTAAAGCCAGTAAATTGATTGGTCCCCATGGGAAGGTCAAGGCCGAATCCGAATCCGATGTTGGCATCCAGGAAGGTGTTCGGCCCGAAGGATGACGCCAGTGTGGCTCGGACTGGAGTCGGGACCGCATTACTGAAGTCGTAATCCGTGAAAGCTCTATTGGCATCTGGGAAGGTGTTCGGCCCGAGGGATGATCCCATGTAAGCCGGGACTGGAGCCGGGACTAGAGCCTCGACCGCAGTACTGAAGTCATAGTCCGTGAAAGCTGGCGTTACGTTAGAGGAAGTTTGCGTAGTGGGAAAGTCCAATCCCGGGTCCACGAAGCCATTGATGCCATGATTGTAGTTGCTATCAAGCAAAGTCGAGGAATTGGTAGCGCTTGGCTGCCAACCATGGAAGGAATTCAAAGGTACATTCTGCTGGTAGGTTGGATTGAATGAAGTCGTGGAATCAAACACGTATGCACCGGGTCCAGTAACGTTTGCATTCCATCCGTTCAGGTCGAAAGTTGTTGAAGTGAGAAGCTGTTGGGTTCCCAAAACGCGCTGTGGGGAGATTGCCTTACTAGTCGGGTAGACAGGGCTCGAGGTCCAATTCCCAGGAGTGAACAAATCGGAGACCTAGTCTGCCTCCTTCCGCCAGAAATCAGTGGTTGAAAAAAAAAAAAACTCACCCGCCCTCAGCAAAGCCCCCAAAACCTTGAAGAGGATCAGAAGCCTGGCTGGGTTCAGGGAATGTTTCCATATGGTTGGTTCAATTTTTTTCGTGGCTACCGAACTGCATGATGGAGGGCGCGAGAAGGCGAGAGAGGGCGAGAGAGGGCGTATCGACAAGGGTGTCTGAAGAAAGTAAGGCGAACAAGCGACAACGACGAGCCAAAATATGCGCAAAATCTTTCAAATTCAACAACGGCGAAAACGCCAGTCTATATGCTCCCACACAGCCATCCTATGTATCCAACGTCCTCTCCAAGCCTCATATCTAACCCTTGTCATCAATTCATTGATCCAAACCATCCAACTCCACGAGCCGCATCACGGCTTCCACGACCTCGTTGCCAGACAAATCCAATCCTGGCTCATCGATTTTTCGTGCGAGGACATCGTCCAGCATGCCTCTGAGTCTGCTTACCAAGACTCCAATTCGGGCCCAGCCTCTGAGTCGTAACCAACCGTCGACGATGAGACCGCGGCCGAGTGTGTCGAGGGTGGTTGGGCCGGAAAATAAGAGAGCCGTATATGCGTTAAATGCTAGCTTTGTCAATCTTGCAAACTGCTTCGAGAAGGAGAGACTTACGAGTAAGATCGCGAATAAAAACCTTGCTTGTAGCCATCTTGTTAAAATAGCTCATGTAAACACTATTCCCAGGAAAGATTTGTGCATCGAAAACCGTTGAACTTGGATGAACAAAAGACCCTTCCATTCTCCTGGTTAAAATATTTAATCGTCTTTGCTTCAGGATCAAGTTCAACGGCACCAGAAACAGATTGCGCGAACTTCTTGTCAGGGAAGTCGATGCGAGCAAGTTGAGGATTGAAAGCGCCGGCACATAACGATCGTATCAGAGTTGTGTTGCTATTGTTTTTATTGAGTGCGGGCGAGGCAGAATACGACGATGGAATGAACGACAGCTCTCGAAGTGAAGTCAAGTACTGGGTACGATTCGAGGATATATCGTTAAGTGTCTGGTAATTGAGAAAGTTGTCAGAACACCAATTTCGAATTTCTCCTTGTCGAATTCTAAAGCCGGTTAGTCACTAAACATCGAAAAGACTGAATACCGACCTGTTGCTGAGCATCTCATCCCATTGCTCAAAGGCTTTGAGATCTCCAATCAAATCACCTTGATTCTTTGCGAACCTCGCTCTAGCAGCTTTTGCCTCTTCTCTCTTCTCCTGTGGCGAAACAAAGGGCGACTTGACTGTCAATACTGCGGCAATCGTAACACATGCATCGAGACATCCAAACATGGAGCCATACACCATAAGCTTGCCACAGCGAAGGTCTGCAGGGATCATGGACAAATGACGCCCCAGGGCTGTAAGATCATCTCCATCCAAAGCTCCCATTCTCCCAAGCAGATCCATTGCGCCATCGACTGCCAGACTTTCCGGCGGGGTCAATGCGCTTGCTAAGAATGCTCCTACTTCCTTGATACCCATGGCCCGCACTGATAAACAAAGCTGTTCCAATGGAACTCTCCTAATCTCAGGCTCAGGTCTTTCCATCATCTTCGTCATTTCGGCATTGCGCGTATAAAGCTTGTAGCATTTTCCGGCCTGCACCCTTCCAGCTCGACCACGTCTCTGCTTACATGCTGCACGAGATGCCCACACTTCTTCAAGCTTTCGCATGTTGTTCTGCGGATCATAACTTGTTTCTTTCACACGCCCAGTATCGATGACTGCAACAATGTCGTCAATCGTGATAGATGTTTCGGCGACATTGGTAGCGACGACCACTTTGCGCTTTCCAGCTGGAGCATGAGGGAAGACTCGACGTTGATCCGAGGACTGTAGCGAGGCGTGTAATGGCAATGCGTGAAGGTTGGGTATTGACCTGAGATGGTCAATTGTTCGACTGATCTCAACCACACCCGGCATGAATATAAGAATACCACCATCTTGCTTCAGATGAGATAATTCTGCATCAATCTCTTTGACTGTCTGCATGACCAAATCGTAATTGATTCTCATACCAATGCTCTGAATTGCAGCAGCAACATCGGCATCCATCCCATTTGTTTCGTCGTCAGCTTCATCCCTTCTCGCACCTCGACCAGCATTAAATCCAGTCATTTGGATAACATCATCAAGGTAGTAATCTTCTACAGGGTATGTTCTGCCACTGATCTCGACTCTTCCAACCTTCCCATTACCCTTGAAATAATCTTCAAATACACCCGCGTCCAAGGTAGCACTCATCAATATGAGCTTCAAGTCATTTCTCTTCCTCAGTACATCTCTGAGTAGCACAAGCAAGAAGTCTGTGTCAAGACTTCGCTCATGGACTTCATCAATAATCACGTGACTGACATCTGCCAAGCTCGCAACCACATCGTCACTGCTACCACCTGAAGTCTGTAGCCTTCTGAGAAGCACACCAGTTGTGACGAATGTTATCTTAGTATTTGGTGTTGTCTTTGACTCTCCGCGGATAATATAACCAATCTCTTGGCCAACGGGCGAACAACGCTCCTCACTCACACGATCAGCCAATCCAAGAGCAGAAATCCTTCTTGGTTGCGTACAACTGTAAAGTGTTAAAGAGGCAGAACAATTAGACGTTGATTTCTTACATGATTTTTGTGCAATCACCCAGAGCCCTTTGATAAAGGTCATCGAGAATAAACTGTGCCGACTGGGTCGACTTGCCAGAGCCTGTTTCTCCCGAGATGATGGTGACCTGATGTTCATTTACTGTATCAATGATAATCTCTCTCATTTCCCAAGCAGGTAAAGACTTCCGCTGCTGTATCCGAGCTTGCAGCTTCGGATCAACTTGCCGGCTCGTCCAGTCTTCCTTGCTTCTAGCATTAGGGATCCATTTAATCGGTCTCGGATGTCGTGTGAGGTTCTGCCTCTTTCGGTGGATAGGCCGTACCTCACTTGTGGTAGAAGCAGCCGCGGAGATCTCTCGAAGCCTACCTGGTCTTTCGATTATCCCATACAAGTTTTGCTCCAGCCAATCCACAAGAAAAAATAGCATTTGCTCTCCGATCAAATTGTCGATGGCATGATTTAAAGCTTGTTTCATTATGCTGAGCCGAATATAAGAAGGTAGCGCAGAATGAACTGATATAACAGGAACCTTTTGCGGATATTCGGGAGACCGCCTAAATTGAAGAATAGGTTCCACCTCTTTATTTCGTCCTCGGTTTGCGGGTTTTATGGTAACTGTACAAACATCTTTGGAGGGCCGAGCAAACATCTCACCAAAAACAGAGTGGAGACTAGTAAGCTCTTCCTCCCATACGCTTTCCGAACTCTCTTCTGCATCTTGAGCTGTCCATGAATCTTGATCGGCAGGGGAGGAATCCGAATCTTGTCCACTTGACAACAGGATTTCTTGCAAAGCACAAGCTGCCTTACCTTCATCGCCACTAGCATCGAAAGTCTGCCTGCACAGATCCATAGAATAGCCAGCCTCAGCAAGACGTTTGATGGCCCCTTCGCGCTTTAAGTCACTGCTAGCCATGCTTATACCTGCAGTATAGCCTTCTGGTAGTGCCCACCGCGGGAGATCATCTTCAGGGACATGAATCAAGAGCCACTCAAGAGTCTCCTCCCTGTCTTTACATTCTTCAACGGCTTCTTCGACGTGGCTTTGCCGAAAATCCAGGTTTTTAAATTCGTTGACAATGGAATGCTTTTGAAATTCTGACATTTTGACATCGTTCGGATTCCAAATCGCATATTTGCGGATCAAAGTTTCCACATTGACGCGTGATCTTTTCCCCATCTCGATTTTTGGTACACGAGTCCACCCCCGATGTATGTTATGCGATCCCGAGCTGGATGGCGCAGATCCACCACTGCGTAGAGCAAGCCCAACCCCACCAGGACCACCTGGCGTACTGAGCGCCTTTTCTTTTGCTTTCTCACGCTCAGCGCGCTTCTTTTCCATCAAAGCCTTGGCTTCCTCTCTCTCGCGCAGAGCTGCAAAAGGATCCGCCTCATACATCCACGCTCGGCCATCCTTTAAGTCTTCTTTCTTCAAAACCTCGAATTCGCCCTTCCATAAATCGCGATAATCGGGAGGAAGCATCATATGTATATTTCGCATACTGCAGACTCGGAATAAACCATATGTAGCGGCAAAATGTCTCGCTTCGAGGGCTGTGGGTTTTGCAGCAAGGTGTTTATGGGTCGGTGGTAGCTTGAATGGGGGGAGCTGGACAAGTTCCTGTGTTTTTGGATTCTTGGCTTTGAGGATAACCATTGAAGAGTAGCCTTCTGGTGTTTTGGACTGGATCAATCAGCAAGGCACAGAATCGGCATGGGTAACTTACCATAGTGTATTCGGGCTTCTCCCATCTTTGCTTCTGGCAATGCTCGGACAGCATATTCACAGGAAGCTTGCCAGTCCAGGATGCCCCGCCAATCAATTTCTTTACGTCTGGTCGTTTTGGTGCCTCTCCTGCCAACTCGGGACCATCCAATCCTGATGGCCCAGCAGCTGCAGGTGGCTGTCTCCTCGGTTTCGGTTCTTTATCTGAATTGGAGAAGATGATGAAGCTGTCATCACCTCCGGTTGTTGCTGGTGATGGTTTCTTTGCCCCTCCACCCCCGCCGGGTTTCCCACCCTTTGCCTGCCCTTTCTTGACCATCTTCGGTCAGATTCGCGAATTGTCGGCAGGTCTCCATGTAAGTAAAAGATCCCGTAAAGTAAGGTGTAGCGACAGGGCGTGCATCTGGAATTGTAGAAATTTTGGAGTGGCTGTCGGACAAGGCTGATGTCTCGCTTAAAATTTTTGATAGAGGAACTGCGTCATGTCCTGGACCTCCAGACAAAACAATACAATCCTCTCTTATCTAGATGCAAGCGCTGTCCTTTTGTGTCCTAGAAAGCTAAGCCATTCATTCTATTCCTATCCTACACGTCGACTGTTAAAAAGAGGAAGGACGAATACTATTCATGAAACGTGGCGAGCGAAATGCTTCTGCTCTAAATCTTCTACGAATGGAATTAGCCAGGAATTCTCGGCTCTCAACTCCTTAGAAGTGCTCAACGAGTCTTTCACGCATTGGCATCTATATCTTTCTTTTCGGATTCCCTCATTTATACGAAGTGATTAAGCTTCAGAACTTGGGAACTTCAGTGCAGGTCACGTGGCCAATATCCCAGCAATTTTCGAAGTCTAGTGACTTGATCAGAAAGGTAGTCTCTGTCTACAATTGCTCAAGGTTAATGTTCCCTTCTCATTCTTACTTATCCTTCAAAAGATGACCATTCCTCAATCAAGTTTTACGGGGTGTCACATGATTCCCAGCACGATGTTTCTCAGTTTCCTTGCTAAGAACATTGGCGGCTTTGGTCGGCAACTGGACGAATTACCCGATGGAGAATTTCACTAGAGCCAGAGCTGAATCACTCTCGCAATGCTTGATGGGGCACGAGCGCGAACTGTTCGGTCTTAGTATGTTGGGTCCAGCACTTTACAAATATTGGGACGCAAGCGTCATAGGCAGACCTAGCGCAGAAATCCATGAATTCTCGACACAGCTCTACCTCAACCGCTACTGATAATTTGTAGATACAATACCTTTATCTAGATCAAAAATACTTCAAAATGCAGAAATCTGAAGAAAAAGCAGGTACGTTACCACCACCCAAATCAAACTTAGAAGTTCTAAAACTCCCAATTTACATCCCACACCAGTTTACACGCTCCCAAAACGCCCAACCTCACCTTGTAAAGATACCTCCAGCAATTCCTCGAAGGGCGGTATAGAATTATAGAACATATACTTAAACGCCTTGGTCTTTACAATTGAAGCCCTCTTCATATCAGGGATCGTCATGGCCAGATTTGTCTTCGTTGGCCAAATGGAGTACGACAATTACGCTCTATGCACCGAGCCTCTGGCGGTCAAAATCGTAGACAGTCTCTCAACCGTTCTTCCCATCCTTTTGTTGAATTTCATCATTGACCTCTACGCTGTCATCCACAAGGGCAGCACTCCGAAAACGAAGTCCGACAGCGCAGATGGCCCCGATCCAAGAGTCAACGAATTGAGGGATCTCAGGGAAGATAATGTGAGTCTTCGATTCCAGAATGTAGTGCTTGTTAGTATGCGTCCTCTTTTAAGATTCCTTATCCTCTTGTTTTATATCGGTGGCGTGGTCGGACAGGGGGTTTTCAAGTTAAGGTGCGAAGAGGTGGGCTATTCGATGTAGACTCAAGACATGGGGATGTATAGTTCTGGCCACCAGATTACGCTGCAGTGGAGTGATAGAGCACATAATACAATGGACTTTCATTGCCTTGAAGTGTCCTGCGCCACAGTGAGACTCGACGGCTTTCGTTACCGAATGCGCTAAATGTTTCAATGTATAATAGGTAAAGAGAGCAAGGACTTGATTTTTACTGGGATAGTCTTAACCAGTAGTTCCATTCGAACGACTTGATTTGTTCTTTTGCTTGTATTATTAGCTAGGTCGACCATAACTCTCTCGTATGGATCCACTTTCACCCTTCCCACCTTTTAAATGTGCCTATCTGTGATTACAAAATTGTTTTGCAAACATATTGCACCTTAAGAAATATGACCTCAGAAACACCAGAACCGTCTACCTTTTGGAAGATTCTCCACCCTATCAATTTGCGGGGAAATGCCGGATCACGTGAGTGACCAGCACGTGTTTTCGTGGCTGCCTGCGATCCACTTCGTGTTACACCCTGTCCCAGCATTCGTCTCTCAAAATTTTCAACATCCCGCTATCACTCCTCGTAATTCGCCCATACTGAAACTGTACGCCATCATGAACAGTTCATAAAGCCACATACATACTCAGCAGCATCATTGACGCGCCTCGGCACGCCGAGACTCGACCTCGCCTTCATCACGTGTTTCAACATCTTTGACACGCGTATCCTCCAGTGATTCTTTTCTTCACAGACGTAATGGCGTCTTATGAAAGGTAGATTCGAAACCCTCACATTCTCTCTGCATCTAACGCCTCGTAGAAATCGAATTGCTGCCTTTAATTTCAAAGAGGACCGCGAATCCGAGGTCGCCAAGCTTCGAGCTGCTCTCGCTGAAGCAGTCTGCAGTCGCGATGAGATAAAAACAGAGCTCAATAGTCTGAAAGCCTCCACAGAAGAACCAAGGCCATGCCTCTTCCTGGAGAAACTCCCCTTGGAGCTACGGAATCACGTCTACAGCTACCTCCTAGTAAACCCTGCTCTCGCGACAGGGACTGTCATCGAAAGACACGGCCCCCAAAATGCCCTCTACAACGGCGAGTTTGGTTTAGCACCTGTCGTTTTACAACTGAACCGACAAATCCACCATGAAGCTCTAAATATCCTGTATGGCGACAACATCTTCATCGCCGATTGCACACAAGATGATGTCCTGAGGTCGCCAATTGTTCGACATCAAAGAACGCAGAGAAGCGGGGTGATAGACTGGGTCGATGGCCCATTTTTAAAGGACCACCCTGCCGTTCAAAAAGTAAGACATTGGAAAGTCGCTATCGGCGCAAATCAAGGTGCTGTCAAAAACTACCCAGCTGATCATTTCTCTACTTTTGCCGGGCAATGGTCGACGCAACCCCCCTATCTCTAAGCGTTGGAATTTCCCCCCGAGGAAGGAAATTCAACGAAAGCTCTTTAGGCGGCGGAATCGTCTACAACAAACTCTCACTCGTCCTTAGCCCCCTAAAACTCCTCCGAAATATCAACCAATTCACACTAGGAGCCGCAGACCCCAACGACCTCTATATCTGCAACTACCATCAGGACGCCACCCAAGCCGTACCTCACGATATCCCACCCAACATACTCACCTCCCTAACCCACCTCATCCAAAGCAACACTCCTCTCAACCCCGTCTTCAAAATGCACGACTGCCTCCTCGCCTACGCGCAAGCCTTCGAACGTGCGCAAACCTACCGCGAAGAAATGATCCCAGACCATGGCCGGCCTTGGGCCCACCTAACCAAAGACCCGACACGAATCCTCCCACGCTCCCTAACGGACTCGCACGCACGCTCCCCATTTAAAAAAGGCACCCCTATGCACCCCGTCGAGCAAAACCTCGAATACGCCCTCATCGCCAGCGACTTTAACCACTACTCCCGCTTCATCTCCGCGCGCTCTACCATCCTCTCTTACTTGGAGCCGCAATACCAACGCATCTGTCTTGCTGCGCAAAACACTGCTGAGTTTGTGAAAGCCAACAAGCGTGAAAGCGGACGAAAGATATTCTGTGCAAGCGGAATAGCGCATATGATGCACAACACCAAAGCGCCTTTCGCCACCGCTTCAATATATCTCGAAGGCTACGCTGAGTCTTTCAAACGCGATTTAACTGAGGAAACGAGAATGCAGATTCGCTGCGAGCAGCGCAAATTTAACCTCTCGTATGCCCATCTCCCCCGCGAAAAGTTACTAAAGGAGCTCAATGATATTTTGGAAACTAGTTCCTACAACAAATTTTTATACGATTTGTCGTGGGCAAGATTCGCGGTGCTGTGTAAAAAAGCTATTGACGACATGGACCGTCAATACCTCGAGATCCGGGAAGCCAGGAAAAGGCTTTTTGAATACGACGGAGCGCAGTATGAACCCGAAATCGACATCGAAGCATGGAGATGCGACGAGCCGATAAACTGGGACGTAAACGAGCCGGAAATTGGGCCAAAAAAAGAAGCCGAGATGACGGGGTCTGTAAATGGGTATCCGGGGTTTGTTACTGATGAGGAGGAGGGGGATGATTCTGGGTCTGCTAGTAATTCTGGGAATAGCTCGGGGTCTGGTTCGGATTCTGGACATGGTTCTGATGCAGACTCGGATGTGGCTTCTGAGGTTGGTGAGGAAGAGCTTGGACAACTTGAACTAGGAGGAGGTGGTGGGGATGTATGACCACACATCGGATGGGCATTGTAGGAATTAGGAATTAGATTTAGGATTCCACCTGTTGGTTTTCACGAAATAAAAAGAAGCTGTTGGATTATCGATACATTACGAAGACCCGGGTAAGTTACCTCTATCATAGAAGTCGGGACTTGGGAATATTTAAGGTGGCAAAACGTTTGATTCGATAAATCACAAGTAGAAGAGGAGAAATTCGATTCAACAACGCAAAACGCTGTGGTATTTTATGCTCTGTACGCTTAACGCAATGTAAGAAAGTGGCAAACACTCCAATTCCCTAACCCACACTCCCCGAGATTGTCCTTTTAATGAAACGCTAATGCTCAATGCCAAATCCACTGGAACCGCTTCAAGAGAATAACAGCCACTCGAAGACTCGAAGCGTACCCTGAATGCCAGTTCCATGAAAACACTCTTTACGACGAGTCAGTGAGGACCTCTTCCCTCGCCGGCTCAACCGGAACCGGAACCGCAATCTCGTTTGTCTCCCAATCCTCCAAATCATACGTCCCAGAAGGAGCAGGAGCCCGACCCTCCGCCTCCGCAGCAGCAGCTAGAATCCCCCTCCTGAAACTTGCCTGTCTAGCCTCATGTTCCGGCCCCGTCACATATATCGGTCTTGGTCCCCCGCCTGAAGCGTTCGTCAATCGAGTTTCCCTGCTAGAAACAGTATTCGAAGTGGCAGGTCTCGAATCCGTCGTGCCTCTGTTACTCGCATCTCTGTCGGAAATTATAGGCGCGCCACTTGGACCTGGTTGACGGAAAGGGGTTGGAGTGGAAGCAGTGTGGGAACTGGTAGCAGTGGTAGGTCTCGATGCAGTTCCCTTGTTACGCGAGGCGCCTCTGTCAGGGATAACAAGTGGTCCCTCTTTAAGTTTCCTCTTGCGATCGCGAACAGATGCCGAGGTAGGCGTGACCGTACCCTGCAACTGCGATTCTTCCACAACCACCGAGTGCGGGTCTTTTAGCGGAAGCTTCGCTGCTATCTCCTCGAGGTCAAAGGGATCGCTCTTCTTAGCACCCCGGAGATTACTCTTAGGAAGAATAGGGGGAGGAGGAGGAGGAGGGGAAGAAGGACCACCACCTTCCGTCCCAGTCCGCGCATCTTCGAAAACCTGCCTTGGACTTAAAGGCTGCCCACTTTCATTGTCGACCCAGTTGGATATGCCACTATCGTTATGGGCTCTGAAATTCGCGTTTGTGACGGGCTCCTCGTTAACCCAGAAGATTTCATCGTCTGGGAGGCGCTCGCCGTCGTGCGTGTAGATACCTCTTTCCTCGCCGTCAGCACCGATTTCGATACGTGGAGAGGGAGTGCGGGTGGTCCAGAGGTTGGGGTCACTCAACCGTTCGTTTTTGGGTCCGACATAATCAGCGGGATATTTATATCCTCCTGAGCCGCCGCCCCCAGGCCCTTGATCACCATCAGAGTCATCGTCGTCATCTTTCTTATATCCTGAAGGGCCTCTACTCCGGTTGTCTTCGCTCTCATCTTCATCAACGCTAGTAAAACCAGTAGCAGTATAGAAGCTCTTGAGACTCTGGATTCTGCCGAGAGAAACAGGCCGGCCAAAACGCATACTGGAATCCTTTTCTCTCTTCACAAGCAAATTCTCCAACGCCATCGGACTCTCCTCGTCAATCAGGCGGAAAGACCACGACTCGTCGTTCTTCTGCCCGATACGGTGGACTCGACAATAAGCCTGCACCTCGCGCGAGAATTCAATGTCAGGCTCCATGAGCACAAGATTAGCAGCGCGTGTGAGCTGGAGCCCCGTACCAATTTGCCGGGTCGTGCCAACGAGGAATTGATAATTGTATCTTGATTTCCTCCCACGGGGAGTCATTGCGTCGGTAAAAGCATCGAGTGTGGCGGTGCGTTCACGGAGTGGTGTGCGAGGGATGATGAGTCCGACTTTGTCCTTGACAGTGCCCATGAGGATGTACTTCTCAATCATCAATTTAACTGCCAATGCCACGGGTGCAAAAGCAGTCATGATGACCAGTTTATTATCTCCCTGGCTGTAATCTTTGGCTAGCATGAGTCGCCGGATGAAGTCGTATAGCCAGTTGAGTTTGGGGCTCATGTCGAAGATAGATTTGATATTTTTGGCGAAAAAGGAGCGTTGTCCCTCTCTAATCATCTGATGTGTTTCTTCGGGTGTGAGTTCGAGGTTTGGGAACCCGGACTCTTGAGTCGCGGTTAATGGTCTTGAGAGGAATGGTATCGTGGCGAGAACTCGCATTTGCCAAGCTGCTCGACACTGACCGCTTAGCGTTAATTGGTCTGGAGGCGAGCCCCGTGAGGTTGGATAGATATCGAAGTATTTGTCGCGTAGTGCATCGAGTTTCGATCTTATCAAAATGTTTGCGCTACCTGCCCGTCTGGCGAGGAACTTGTTGAACTGAGGATTGTGCTTTAGAGTTACATCTTGGTGGTAATGCGGGCGTAATTTGACGAGAGGGTGCCCGAACCACGTACTCTCAGCCGTTCTGCGAATCATGAAAGTCCTTAATAAATGCAGAACAGAGTAATTGACATCCTTTAAGAGTGGTTGGATGCCCCCTTTGATCTTGACTGCTCCCTCGACCTGGGCACAGAAGCGGTCGAACTTTGGAACAGAAAAAATACTCATCTGTTCGTCTTGGCTCCAAAGGCTCTCCCTTGTCGATGCATTGTTAGAGTGAGGGGTATGAGTTTCGATGGCCCATAAAATACCCTCCAATGCTCTTGGTGTGTTGAGCAAAGGGGTCCCACTGTAACCCCAAATGAAAGGCCGGGGTTCTCGAGGTAGCTCAGCGAGTAATGCAGAACGACCTTTAGATCGTAAGTAATCTTCATGGCATTCATCCACCATTGCTATCCCAAAGACGATGCCTCTTTTCTTGATATTTTCAGTAAGTCCTCTCGAGGGACCAGAGTGGTGGGCTGAGACTCGTTCTTCATGCGCAAAGGCTTTAAGGACCCAGTTCTGGTAAGTTAGTAGGGAGCAAAGAAGCAAAAATCGCTCTTGACCCGGCTGTGGTCTCTCATCATAACTTGGAATTGGTCTTCCTCTGACATCCTGAGGCCTGTTCGACCTGAGATATTGTCGATTGCGTAAATGGCGAGCATCTCTTGTATCTCTCGAGTCGTTGCCCTTCATCTGCGCCACATGGTCCATCGTTGGATTATGGGCGACTGCAATACGCATACCAAGATTCATTTCTTCTTGATCAATGTGGATTCGCCATTCTTCCATCCAGTGTGGAATAAGAGGTGCTGGAACGCACGCAAGCCGAACTCCTAATTGAGGAGGCATGCTCGAAGTTGGACTTTCGGACACACATGGGCATGTGATCCAGTGGGGGCGCTGATGATTGCTCGGGCAGGCCGTATCTTCTAGACCTTGTTGTGCTATACCAAGATGTTTTCCATCCTTGTTGGCTCTTGACTTATAAATATCGTCCCATAGCCATGCCAACTGCCTTTCAACGACAATGTATGCCAAGAATGAAAGTGTCTTCCCAAGGCCCATTTCATCGGCAACAAAGCCACCTCCAAGACTCCGAGATTTATTCATTTGCCACCATACCCCAAAAGCCTGGTACTGGTAGAGTTGAGTCTTCAGTCCAGCAATTCTCACTCTTTCATCCATGCCAGTCTTATCTGGATTGATTTGAAACATTGCGCAACATTCTCTCCATCGAGAAAGATCATCGACTTGTCCTTTTGGCATAAGTTGGGACAACTCAGAACTGCTTTGGAGTTCTTGGAGGCTATTAGAAGATTAGCGCCGCAAAATATTTTAGAGATGAAGTAAAACGTACTGCCTGGTCAATATCTCAGGTCCATCTTCACCAGCCTCCTCGTCCGTCTCGTCACCACCTTCTGCATTGCTCACTTCGGTCTTCAATACAACTTCCTCATCACCCTCGTCTGCCTTGTCCGATTTGGAACCTAACAAAACGGGCAAATCGTCCTCGCCATCACCAACTCCACCCCTTTCGTAGACTTCTCGTTTAGCCACCTCATAGAACCTTTTGAACCTCTCATCCTGCAGATTCTGCGTTACAACCTTCTGATCTTCTTCCTTCGGTACGGTTTTCTTTGGTGCAAAAGGATTGTAAAGCTTTGGGAAGATACCAAATGGCGGGGGTGGTGTAGTTTTCGCAGGTACTGGAATTTTTGTTGGTTGAGGTTTAGCTTGTGTCCGACGACCAATCTGAGTTGCGCGTTTGACCGCATTTTTGCCCTTGTTAATCGCCCTTCCCAGCACATTCCTTGGTTCTGACCCGCTGGATGGTGTGGAAAATCTTGAGATTGGTTGGGGTCCTGTCGGTGTACCTGCTGGCTTGATGGGACCGTATCTTGTTTGTGTGAGGTCGTAACTAACTCTGTCAGGGGAAGCGAGCGGAGCATTTTCATTTATCTCTTTTTTGAGACCCAGGATTTTAGGACTTTGGTCAGCGGCTGGACGGAAAACTGCAGCCGCAGTTGGAACAGGTGGATTCTCCCTAAAAACGTATTTGGGATTGCTTTTGCGAACACCTGTATCTTTGATCACTGGGCCTTTGGCAGTTGGAGCGCCTGAGCCACCAGGTGCATCGGCTGCCGGTTTAATAGTTGGTTTAGTGAGAGCTTCAGTTGATTGCTTCACCGCAGAGGCACTCGCAGCACCACGTGGACCAGCAGCACCTGGACGACCACTTGGGACACCAGCGGTCTTGCCAGGAATTTTAGAAGGCGCTTTCGCTTCAGGGCCATGGGCGGCCGAAGTTCGAGCAGTCGTTTTAATGGCGCCTGGAGGAGTGCCTGGGCGACCAGTTGGGGCGCTAGCAGCACCCACGGGAATTCCAGGTGGTTGCTTCACAGCAGCACCGCGGCCGGCTGGGGCAGGAGTTTCTGCACGGCCCGATATAGTGGCAGCACCAGCCTGCTCTTTTGTTTTTCTTGCAGTTTCCCGAGCTCTCCTCGCCGCCTTCTCGCGATCTTCCCTCAATCTCTTCTCGACTGGTGTCTCTGGATGAAAAATAAACTCTACCACCTGGTTAAGAATCGTTGATACGGTAGTCCCTGGTTTGCCATAAAACCCATGCCGAATCGCACCGACCAAATGTTTTTGGTCTTTGATCTCTTTGAAATGACCGCGGAGGTCATATCCCAATTGACCTCGTTTGAGATTCAAAGCTCGTATATAAGGATCGGCATGAGCGCCAATTGCATTCTGGAATGTCTTTATGATCATTGAGAGCTCGTAGTCCTCTGGCCAAGTCCCATCCCTCCGTCCCTTCAGGTTTTCCAGGCAGGATTTGGGATCTATG
This sequence comes from Cudoniella acicularis, assembly GCA_013054445.1. Lineage (NCBI taxonomy): Eukaryota > Fungi > Ascomycota > Leotiomycetes > Helotiales > Helotiaceae > Cudoniella > Cudoniella acicularis. Next base: position 26,879 of record JAAMPI010000562.1, read on the forward strand.
TCGAACTTTTCTAGTTGGCGTGTTCGATCATCAGACATGACAATGAGGCGAAATATCGTCTCTTTGATCTCGGGCGCTCTTGTGGGTGTAAATGGTGGCGATTCTGGTGGGTTCTCTGTTGTAGCTGTATCAGGGAGACTTGGGGCTGTATTGGTGCTCAGGGCAGTGCCCGTTCTTGCGGGTGTGGTGGTTGCAGTGGCGGGGTTGTCTGCTGGTGTATGTGGTCTAAGTGAAGCCTTTCCTTCCCTGGCTTTCCTTAACCTTATTTCATGCCATTCGTGATAGATTATCACCTCCAACCATGCTCGAAGCCAATCGACGTCAATATTGTCAAAGAGTTTAATGTCTTCGTATTTTTGCGACACTTGTGGAATTGCTTCAACTAACGTATTCACAATTTCGTTGAAAAGTGCTTTCCCATCTGCGAAGTCGAGAGACTGGAAATTGAATAACCCTTCATCTTCCATATATATGCGAAAGTTGTGGAATATAAGGTCGAGTTCCCTCTTGGAAGCGCCAATCCCAGTCTGGAATTGTTCAACAAACGGATCATCTCTGTCGTCTTCGTCGGGCATCATTCTATTGTACCAAGCTTCCCTCTCAGGCACTGCGGAGGGGATGTCCATGGCTACGGCGTGAAGTAAAAATTTGAAACAGACAATTGGGAAAGCAAAATAAGCTGTGTCCAAAAGTTCAGGGATGCAATTGAAAATGCTTCATTCTTAGCATGTAGTTCCACAACAGATACATATCTTTATCAAAACTGTGAAAATAATGAGCTCGCACAAGGCTCTTTGTGAGTGGTGCTACTCCCATTTCGCCGGAATAGGAATTCATCTTTGAAAGAAATAAAGACATTCTCAACACAAGGGAAATAGTAGGGGCGCACACAAATTAAAAGAGCAGCGCAGAATAGCACAGGAACACACTCAAAGAGCAGATTACGCATTTGGTCGAGATCTTTGCTCTTCCGTGAGAATAATTCGAAAAAGGCCCACGTGAAAGGAAGACAGCGACTTCGATATGTGATAAAATTACCATATCTTTGAGCTCAGAACTTCTCTTCGGGGCAGTTATTTGACTGGTTTTGGTGCCTGGCTTAAAAGTCGCTGAGCAACCAAACCGCCCATGTCTGCGGCATGCGCTGCTTCCTAAAAGCATTTTTGATAAGCTCCAGTTATATAGTCGCTTGCAAACCAGCTTCCCTCGTGCGCACTACTAGAAATTTTACCGAGCACTTGAACAGGGGTTCTCAACCCAAACTAACCGAATATAGATAAGCGTTTGGTACACAATCATGTTACTTGAACGAGCCCTTGTAATTATCAAGTTGTAATTTTNAAAATTCAAATACGTACTATCCCCTCCCTGGTTCAGTTGTTGGTGGGGCCAGCAAAATCTGGTGATAGAACCAACAACTGAACCGGGGAGGGGGATAGTATGTGAATAGTATCTTGATCACATTCGTACTAAGTATAGTGTCTCGTCTTTAGCATCATGACCCCGAGCCTCGCTCCCTCCTAGCGCGACCTAATTCATAACATAATATCTAACAAGAAGCTCAAAGGCCTATGAGATAGCGGACGATGCTAGGTGTAGTGAGCGTTTGATCAAAGCAATACGCTTAAACATTGTAAATATAATAATCGGAAGCCACGTGTACGCTGCGCTACGAAAAATCACGTGCTGCGAGCGCCCCTGCACTTGCGAAGGGTTACCCCGGTTTGGGGACACTCTTGTCTCACACATTAAACATTGAAGGCTCAGCTCGGGATACCTTGCAGCGATCATTCTAGTCCCGCTGGAAAGAGCCTCACGGTGAAGATCCAATATTTTTCGTATTTCTTGTTCTGTTCCCTGAGCAAGCCATGTATGGAAGATGACGTGGCCAGTGCGGCTGCAGTGCCCCGTCAGATTAGGTACACTTATTTTGGCATCAAGCTACAAGGCACTAACAAAAACACACCTAACTCACTAACGCCACACTAGTGCCGCTTTATCTCACTTGAGAAAAGAACTTAGAAAAAATCACAGGCCGATATAAAATACAATTATAACACAAGTAACTTATATAAATTTATAGTTCTAAAAAATACTATTAAATCATAACTAATTATATACGAAATATAAGCTTATAAGTAAGCTAATTCTACTACGCAGGTGCTTGTTATAAAAGCTTAATTTTAGTAATATAGGAAGGAGGATATCGCTTGTTAAAATAGCATAAGTGCCTGAAAGCTTGGCGAGTACAGGGGTTGAAGTGCGTGTGTTGGTGCCTTGTAGCCTGATGCTAAAATAAGCGTCCCGCCAGATTCAGCCCATCAGACGGATGCTGCCCTATGTCCACACTATCACTCCATTCTCCTTTCTTTCTTTTACAATCGCAATCATCTGATTTCCTTTGCTAGGGTGCGTCCGTGATTGGTACTGAGTACCTGACTTTATTTTCAGGAAGCTGTGTCGATCGAATCCTCAGCGGGCAACCCCACCAGCACCAGTTGATCTGAGCCGAATAGCTCTCACGTCCGACCCTTCATATTGCTCCACGAGCGGGTATGTCTAACCCTGGCGACTATACCGTCGGCTGGATCTGCGCCCTTAGTACCGAGTACGTTGCCGCACAAGCTTTTCTTGACGATAAGCACGAAGGACCTGAATATGTGTCACCGAATGACAATAACGATTACGCATTAGGCAAAGTCGGGAGACACAATGTCGTTATTGCTGTCTTGCCCGACGGGGAGTATGGTACAGCTTCTGCGGCAATTGTCGCAAGAGACATGCTACATAGCTTCCCTAACGTCCGAATTGGGTTAATGGTTGGTATCGGAGGCGGTGCGCCAACTCGACAGCATGATATCCGTCTAGGCGACATTGTAGTCAGCACTCCGTGCGATGAGAAGGGCAGCGTATTCCAGTACGATTTTGGCAAGACGATACAAGATCAGAGCTTCCGGGCCACAGGATTCTTAAATCAGCCACCAATGGTCCTGCGAACAGCAATAAACGGACTTAAGGCGCAATATGAGAGCGAAGGACATCAGCTTGAAGCAGCTATTAATTGCGTTCTCGAGAAGAAACCAAGACTACGGAAGAAGTATAAGCGACCAGATCCGAGCAATGACAGGTTATATCAATCAGAAATCATTCATCCGCCGAACGACATAACAAGCTGTACGACAGTCTGTGGCGATGATCTATCGAAATTGATTCTACGACCCGAACGGGACGAAGAGGAGGATAACCTGGAGATTCACTACGGCCTAATTGCGTCAGCAAACCAGTTGATGAAAGATGCTCTGGTTCGGGATCGACTTGCAGTAGAAAAAGACGTTCTATGCTTCGAAATGGAAGCGGCAGGGTTAATGAACCACTTTCCGTGTCTGGTTATTCGGGGCATATGCGATTACTCAGACTCACACAAGAATAAGGACTGGCAAGGCTATGCAGCGATGGCGGCGGCGGCATATGCAAAAGACCTTCTCTGTCGGATTCCTTCTAATAAGATCGAAGCTGAGAAGAGGATTAGAGACATTCTTCCTGGTTAGTAAGTCTGAGGAACTTGAAGCATCTTAATAAAATATTAATTCTTTATATTTATAACAGGAATTCAAGAGGGTGTTAGCGAAATACTCCGTATACAACGTGGTCAAGAATATAACACGATCCTTAACTGGCTCACGCCTGTTGACTACGCTTTGCAGCAGAACGACTATACCAGGAGGCGGCAGCCGGGAACTGGCCAGTGGCTCTTGGACTCGCCGGAATTCCAGACGTGGCTGGACACCGCTAAACAGACGTTATTCTGTCCTGGAATTCCCGGAGCAGGGAAAACCATCCTAACGTCAATCGTAATTAACTTCCTTAGTTTAAGATTTCACAATGACTCGAAGACTGGAATAGCATATATCTACTGTAACTTCCGGCGACAAGATGAGCAGAAGATCGACGACCTGCTAGCAAGCCTGCTGAAACAACTAGCTGGCAGTCAGCCCTCTCTAATAGGCACTGTGAAAGATCTTTATGATCACTATACGGCCAAACGGATGCAGCCACCCCTCGATGAAATCTTGAGAGCTCTCCAGTCTGTAGCGGCGATGTATTCGAGAGTCTTCTTCATTGTCGACGCGCTTGATGAATGCCAAACATCTGGTGACTGTCAGGCGAGGTTCCTTTCCGAGCTCTTTAACCTACAGACTAAGACTGGGGCCAATATCTTTACAACGGCCAGATTTATTCCAGAGGTTACAGAGAAATTCCGCGAGAAACCATCACTAGAAATCCGTGCCGACAAGAATGATATCCAAAGATACTTAAGCGGCCATATGTCACAGCTACCACAATTTGTCGGATGCAGATCTGATTTACAAGAGGAAATCAAGACTGGGATCATCAAAGCTGTAGGCGGGATGTATGTAGATTCTTTATATACAAGCGAAGTAGTACTGAATTTGCCAGGTTCTTACTTGCACAGCTTCACCTTGACTCATTGAAAGGGAAACGGTCACCCAAAGCCATCCGTACCGCTTTAACGAAATTGGCGAGTGGGACCGATGCATACGACCAAGCATACAATGAAGCGATGGAACGGATCGAAGGTCAACTTACCGACCAGAAACTACTGGCAAACCAGGTCTTATCGTGGATCACCTGCGCAAAGAGACCGCTCAGTTCGATAGAACTTCAGCACGCGCTCGGGGTAGAAGTTGGAGAGTCTGAACTTGACAGAGACAACCTCCCACAGATCGAAGATATGGTCTCTGTATGTGCTGGATTAGTTACAGTCGACAAAGAAAGCGGTATTATTCGGTTAGTGCACTATACAGCACAAGAATATTTCCAGCGGACGCAGAAGCAGTGGTTCCCAAACATAGAAGCCGAGATCACAGCAATCTGTGTTACCTACCTCTCATTTAACGTCTTCGGGGGCGGTTTTTGTCAAACAGATAACGAATTCAAGGAGCGGTTATGGTCAAATCCGTTTTTTGACTACGCTGCAAAAAACTGGGGGCACCATGCTCGTAAGACTTTAAGTCAAAGCCAAGTATTATGCCAGGCGTTTATAGACTTTCTTAAGAGCAAAGCTAAAGTTGATTCATCGAGCCAAGGATTGCTGGCTATTAAGCGCTATTCACAGGGCTTGAATTATAGCCAGTATGTTCCGAGGAGGATGACAGGACTACATTTGGCAGCATGCTTTGGGGCTAAGGCGGTCGTCCAGCTACTACTCGCCACTGGCCAGGTTGAGGCTGATTCAAAGGATAGCGAGGGTCGGACGCCGCTATCGTATGCTGCTGGGGCCGGGCA
>JAAMPI010000563.1:0-32132 GCA_013054445.1 Cudoniella acicularis
ATCGCAACCAGACACAATTCATAAACCTGACAACCATCACTACCTGATCAGTCTGCCCTCACGTCTGATATTATTTAAAAAAAAAAATAGTTACTTACATCTATCTATGGAGTTTTGGGAAGTGGGTGGTGGAGAGGGCCGGGCCGAGTCGCATGGCCGCAACGGCCCAAACGCATTCTTTTGTTCTAACTTCTACTTTGAAAAGTCTTTACGGTGAGAATAAAGCTGGAGTCTATATTATAGTACTTATTTTGAATGACTTGTTCGAATACGTTGAAGCAGGTTATTATTCCAGTGATTGAGTAGATTCTTAGAGAATTCATTCTCTTGCAACCCTCTCTGTATTTGCAACTTCGCAAGTCAGCAATATTTGGGAGCAAGGCATTAACTTGCAGCAATCAACAGAATATTGAAGCTAGAGGGATACCGCGAACGCCGAGATTCAGGAGAAGTCTCATTTCTTTGGGTCATGGTTCAATTGGTCTCCGTTGGTAAGTGTAGTGTGCATCTTTCACTCATCACTTCTCAGTGTTCTCCTAAATCAAACTAACCTTCAACAGCGTTTCCCCAACCAAAAAACCTCCACGTATCCTCCTTTGTATGTTTCGCCAAACACTTCCTCATCTTGAATTTTCTCCACACATAAGCACGGCCAAAAGAAGAGTAGCTCGAAGCAAATTCTTCAGAGCTTTGACCACCCTACGATGCAACCTAGTGTTCGAAAGCTCTTGTCCTCAACGAAAGCTCAATCGCATTGTGTCCCAAGCTTCTTTCAAACCCTTCTTTAGATGAAATCTTTGACTTCATTCCGAAGCTTTGCATTGTCCTATGGCTTCTGCTTGCCACCGAACCACCAACCCATGACTTCAAATATGGTCCAGTACCATCCAGATGCTTGACCTTAACACATCCCAAGTATAACAACCTTGTACGACACGACATGACACCGGCACTTCTCGGAGCTTTCTCCTCATGCATGCATGCACCCCCGGCATCAATACCAATACAGTACATGTACCAAAAATTTCCAGCCGTCTCGTAACCCTCCCTATTGGCAATCCCCAAAGCATCCCCAAAACCCCCACAACAAAACAATATCTCTCACCGACAAATCAAGAGGACCGTGATCCCCAACCAGCTGTACTTTCCCCCTTTTCGGAAAATTGCGGGGATTTTTTCTCCCCACTAACAAAATTAAAAAATTCAAGGAACGAGATATGCATGCAGGAAACATGCCACTCTTAATACAGCTATCAATTAATCACCTCACCTCACCTCACTGGTACATTCGGGTTTCTACCTCCGTTCAAATGGACTGTGCTGTGATGCAAGAGAGGAATGCGGATTGGAACTGCGACGGTGGTTGAATAAGTGATTCGTCAGCGTTGCTTGGACATGTACAATACTGGAGAATACTAATGCACGCACGTGGAAAAACCGGCTTGTCTTGCTTTGAGTAATAGGGGCTGAAGATGCGTTGTTCTGATGTCTTTCAAAAATTTGTCTTCCTACAATGTGACGAACTGTGACATGTGTCCCTTCTTGGGACATGAGATTTGGTCTATGCTTTCGGAAGTTCTAGAGTAAAGAGAAGAAAGAAGTGAATACGCACACAAGTGTTCACTTTTAACAGCATGCGTATCAAGAAGAGGGGTAACAAAAGTCAATCGAACAGGACAAATCAAACAGTTTTCCCTCCTAAGTGAAAATGCCTTAGTATTGTTTCTCTCTCGAACAACATAGATCGAATTTACTAATATTCAATTATGTAAGTTACATCATCCTTTTAACAACACTAACAATAGACGCACTTTTCTTCGGATTCAGATTCAGACTTCTTGAGAACGTACTTACCTTCGACAGCAAAGCAAACCACCCTATTTCTGACTGACTGAGGATAAGAATGGCTTTGCCAAACTTTACCGTCAATATGGATTTCAACCAAAAGAACCTATTCCAAGGCCTGTTGAAGCACGCAGCTGAAAGCAACCCTGAGACCGGAATAACCATCATACACCAAAATCCCCACAGCTCACCAACCACAATCACCTACCAAAACCTATATCAGCAAACACTCCTCCGCTCACAAAAACTTCTCCAATTATGCGGCGAGGATCTGAGTGTTAATCCAGTAGTGCTCCTGCACGTCGACAATCACCTCAACGCAATTATCTGGTTCTGGGCCATTGTGGCCAGTGGAGCAATTCCCTGCATGTCAACTCAATTCAGCAAGGATGTGGAGCAACGGAATCATCATATTAGGGGTTTGCAGGAGGTGCTGAAATCGCCCACTATCATCACTACTGATGCGCTGGTTCCGGAGTTTGGGGACTTGCTGCCGGGTTTGTCGATTTATACGACGAATTCAATTGATGCCGCTGAGATCGGGGCCGAGGAGAACAGTGTCTATGGTGCTGTGAACCACTCAGCCGTCAACGGCGAGAATCACTATGCAACTGCGGCACTCTCAGCAACCAACAACGAGAATCGCTATGCAACTGTGACGCACTCACAATCAGACCTCGCCATCCTAATGCTCACATCCGGCAGCACCGGCAACTCCAAAGCTGTATGCCTCACAACAGCACAAATTCTCTCCTCCCTCTCTGGCAAAATCCTCCTCCACGGCACCCAAATAGCCGATACGTTCCTCTCCTGGACGGGCCTAGATCACGTGGCCAACCTGGTGGAGATTCATCTTCACGCTGTGGCGCTCTCAGCTCCCCAAGTCCATGTGCCTTCCCCCCTGGTCCTCGCCAACCCCCTGAGTTACCTACAGTATCTCAGTGATTATCGCGCTGCTTATACGTTTGCGCCGAATTTCTTTTTGGCAAGTATCGTCCGGGCCCTCGAGCGAGGTGAGTCTCTCACAGTGGGAGAGACGCTGAAGTTGGATTTGTCGAATCTCAGGGCCCTGATTTCGGGGGGTGAGTCTAATGTCGTTGAGATGTGTGCGAAGCTCCAGAATTTGCTTCAGCAACAATATAATGCTCCAAAGGCATTCATTCGTCCTGGCCTCGGTCTCACTGAAACCTGCGCTGGCGCAGTTTATAGCAAAGAATGCCCCGACGCAGACATCCCTTCTGGAAACGAGCACTGCTCCGTTGGCTTCCCCACACACTCAATAAAACTCCGAATAGTCGACACATCCGGCAACGTGCTCCCAAAAGGTGAAATGGGACTTCTGCAGTTCTCAGGCCCAGCAGTCTTCAATAAGTACTACAACAACCCTGTTAAGACAGCTGAATCCTTCACTCCAGATGGCTGGTTCCAAACCGGTGATTTGGCTCTTCTCAATGCAGAAGGACGTCTCCACCTCACAGGTCGACAAAAAGAAACCATCATCATCAACGGTCTGAATCACTACCTCCAAGCCATCGAAGCCGTTCTCGAGAGCGCGAAGATTAAAGGCCTCACACCCTCTTACAACATTGCTTTCCCGCACCGCCCAAAAGACTACGATACAGAAGTCCTCTGTATCGTGTACCTCCCAAGCTACTCCGAGGATGACTACGCAGCACGCTTGAGCACCGCAAGCTCGATATCCAAAGCAATCATCTTGTATTGTGGCGTCCGACCTTGGAAGATATTGCCACTTTCATCCGAGCACCTGCAGAAATCATCCTTAGGCAAGCTCTCAAGGGCGAAAATCCGCAAAGCGTTCGAGAGTGGGAAATATGCTCCATTCGAGGAAGCCGATACGAAGATCAAGACGATTTGTGCTCAACAAGTGGCCGAGCCAGCACAGACACCTACTGAAAGCGCCTTGGTCGCTATCTTCACTGCCGTATTTCCTTCTTCGGCCGCAGAAATTGGACGAAGTACTGATCTCTTCTCGTTGGGATTTTCCTCCGTGGATTTGCTGATGCTGCAATCACGCTTACAAGACGATCTGGGGGTACAAAACATTCCGCTCTCCACACTGTTTTCGAATCCCGTGTTGCATGAGCTAGCAGCCGCTCTCGGTAGACTGAAGGCTGTGAAGGAATATAATCCCATTGTTGTGTTGCAGCCTTCCGGTAAAGAAACACCACTCTGGTTCATCCACCCTGGGTTGGGCGAGATCCTCATTTTCGTCAATCTCTCACGATACATCACCGATCGACCCGTGTACGCATTACGGGCACGCGGTTTCAATGGCGAGGAGTACTTCAAGAGCATGGATGAAAGTATTTCCGCCTACCACGCTGCAATTAAGAAACAACAACCTAACGGTCCATATGCGCTTGCTGGGTACAGTTTCGGCAGCGTGCTCGCATTTGAGATTGCTAAGCGGATGCAAGATGCTGGAGATGAGGTCCGCTTCCTGGCATCTTTCGATCAAGCACCCTATTTCAAAGCTCGAGCTCGGGGTTACGATTGGTATGAAGTCGTGTTATCTGTCGCTTTCTTCCTTTCTTTGATGAGCGAGGAGTATGCCCGCGCATACCTGCCTGAAGCTAGGAAGAAGAGTAGAGAGGAAGTCTTGGATCATGTGATGGCGCTGGCGCCAGAGAAGAGACTCCGAGAGTTAGGGATGGATCGAGAGAAAATCGATAACTGGGCGAAGTTGGCTTTTGAGCTGAAGAGGATTACGTGGAATTATGACCCCCAGGGAATGGTGAAGCACATGGATGCGTTTTATACTGGGCCTTTGGTGGGCATTGTTCTGGCGAAGAATGTGGAGGAGTGGTTCGATGGTTTCATCTCAAAATGGAGAGATTTTGTTGAGCCGAGTGAGGAGACCGATGGAGGGAACACTGGCATCAAGTTCCATTTCGTGCAAGGAACTCATCGCACAATGATTTCACCTCCATACCTACAGCAGTTCCAGAAAACCTTCAAGGAGGCGATGGCTGCACGCGGGCTCTAGTAAAACCTCAAAGTTAGCGTCCTTGTTTGCTTTTAGGCGTTAGAAAAGAAAATGGGAGGAATCCTTATATGCTATTAGGCGTTACAAGGTAGATTAAATACTCACAAGTACAGGCGTCCGGAACCGTCCGGAACGCCGACTTTAGACTGAATACAGTATGTTCTGAAGGTTTTGTTGGAACTTTCAAGTGATTTCAGAATGATGAGAAGAGCTTTTGGTGACCGCAATTTGTTAGGCAGGGTTCAGTTCCCGGTAGGTTTTGAGGTGTTGTTACTGTGTCGCTGATCTACAAGTTTAGCTGGATTAAAAAACGAGAGAATAGGGTAGTGAAGGAAGAAATGTGAACAAGAAAATGCTGCCCCTAGCTTAAGTCAAAGTGCTTGCAAAGCCACTAGCTTGCCAGAATACAGCTGTGAGGCCTTATCCAATATGATGCAACCTTAATCGACGCATACAGAGGGAATTGTGAAAGCCTCGAAATTAAGCACTTGCTTGACCAGCTGGAAAGAGAAGCGTCTGGAAAGCGGCAATCGTTGCATCCCCAATTCGTAATCGTTTTGAATTTCAGTGTTCCGCAAATATACTGATAAACCGTTCCCCCAAGTTGTTGTCACAAAGCGGAAGAACTTGGTCCTGGAACAACAGGGGTGGGACTAGCGCTGGGAACAGCATTCGGGTCGACTTTCCCACCAGTCAACGCGGCTCTCCCTACGTCGCTCTTGAAAATATCAACGGCACAGCTGACTTCCACAAAATCTTCCAACTCTTCACTAACAGTTTTCAGCTTTTCCTTTACACTTGCAACTCCTTCATATCCAACAATGTGCCTTGCAGGAGGATTCTCGTGACCTCCGATTGCTGTCAAAGCATGTACAGTCTCCATGACTAATCGTTCTCTGGCATCGTTAGGAGGACCGGGCAGGCGAGGAAATCTTGAAATAATTCTGTTCTTCGGATCGACGCCCTTTTCTTTCTCGTTTGGATCAATCCTAGTGTCTGGGTGCATATTCACAACATTGGTAAGAATATCCCTCAGGCCTGGCGCCGGATTGTTGTGGCTCTCATATTGAGGCAATTGTGGCGCAAAAATAATTTTGTTCGTCAAGACAGCGATTTCTTTGTTGGGTTGAACAATTGTGAGTTTGATGTTGAAAGGAGCAATTTCATAGGCTAATGAGTCACAAAAGCCTTCCAAGGCCCAGGTTGCGGCGCTATACATTGGCATTCCGGGTGTTCCAATATGTCCAGTTATACCAGTGAGGATCATGATGTGACCGTTGTGTCTTTTTCGAAGGTGGGGGAGCGTAGCCTTGATGAAATTGACTTGGCCGAAGTAAATAACCTCAAATTGTTCGCGAACGAGGCTTTGTGTTGCAAGACATGTGCCAAGCTCTTCCACAGTTCCAACAACAGCTGCTAATTGTCAGCAATATTCTTCGGATGAAAGTCGATCGTACCTTCGGATGTACAGCACAGCAGGATATCGATGCGACCAAAAACCTCGACCGCTTCCGCGACAGCTGCTCCGCATTGTCCCATAGCTCTTCCATCACATCGTATGCCTCTTATTCTATCCTTCCATCCTTCTCTATCCTTGCGTCCGCTCTTGCACTCGTTGATTAATTCCTTGAACTCGGCACTTCGCTCCTCGTCTTGGATTTCGGTCGGAGGAAGGCCGGCAGCAACATAATCGCCGTGTTGAAGAAGAAGCCGGATCAATCGTACACATAGCGGAGACAAAGCGGACGTGAAGAACCATATCCGAGGGGAGTTATGTGTAGCTATACCCGATATTAGGAATGCTTTAAGAGGGGTAAAGACAACCTACGAAAAGAGGGTGCTGGTATGATAATTCGGGTGAGCCCAGCGCCCGACATTTTTCTTTCACTCATCTTGACGTCTCATCTCCCAACTTCCGCTTCAATCTGCGAGGATATACACACCCTATCCCATCTCTATTCAGCGTACAGAGTGGGGGATGGAAGAATTGGCTGCGAGGCTGAAGTGGGAGGTTGGGAGAACGGCAGAACTCCGGCACTTGTGTGCGAGGCTGACCAGGATCATGAGAGCTAGGGGGTAACCCCACCATAGCAGAAAAACCTGGGGAAGCTTACTACAACATTGACTCATCTTCCATTTTCACTTCTTTGCCTAGCACCAACTTCATGACAACAAGACGATCCAATTGAGAACCAGAATTGAGAAGTAATATCGTGAGTAAAAACCCCGATTCGAGCGACAACAGCTTCCCCCACCATCAACATCCCACCACACACTCCGTGATCGGAGAAGGCGTATGAATTGACAATATATATTGGCAATCCTGTGGTCATTGGATTCCATCAAGCTGCTGACAGTCACCTTACCTCTAGACTCGTCCCAAGCCCGCCTTCTTCTTCCCCAAAACATCTCCCAATTCGAACCCAAATACTTTACAAAGTCCCCGAAGACTCGAGATTGAAATCCAGAATCATGCCCGGCCGCGAAGAGATCACGTACTTCGGTGCTGGACCGGCACTTCTGCCAACGAATGTCTTGAAAACAGCTGCTGCGGCTTTGGTGAACTACAATGGGACCGGACTGGGTCTTGCAGAGCACTCTCATCGATCAGAGCTTGCAACAAACATCGTTAACACTGCGAAAGCCGACCTTGCAAAATATCTCGACGTTCCTGATGACTATGAAATCCTGTTTATGCAAGGAGGTGGAAGTGGTGAATTCTCAGCCACTGTCTACAACTTGGTTGCTGTCTGGGTCGAGAAACGAAAGCAAAAAATCCTGAAAGAGCTAGGCATTGAAGCCGGAAAGGACATTCCTGAAGATGTGCTATTGAAGGAGCTGCAAAAGGCCGTCGACGAAGAGCTCAAAATTGATTACCTTGTTACCGGATCATGGTCATTGAAGGCTAGCCAAGAAGCAACTCGATTGGTGGGTGCTGAACATGTGAATTTAGTGGCAGATGCCCGAAAAGTCAATGATGGAAAGTTCGGAAAGATCCCGGAGGAGAGCTCATGGAAACTTTCCAAGAACGCAGCTATGGTTTATTTTTGCGATAATGAGACGGTAGATGGTGTTGAATTTCCTGGTTTTCCCGAAATCTTGAAGCCAAGCGGTGGAGAAGAGCCAATTGTGGTGGCAGACATGTCCTCAAATATCCTTTCTCGACGCATACCGATCAAGAACTTCTCACTTATCTTCTTTGGGGCTCAAAAGAACCTGGGAAGCACCGGTATTACAGTCGTCATCATCAAAAAAAGTCTTCTGCCTCCAGCCGTTGCAACACCAGCTCCAACTCTGTTGAGGAAGCTTGGTCTGCCAATTGGACCAATTGTTCTATCCTACGAAACAATTGCCAAGAATAACAGTCTCTACAACACACTAAGCATATTTGAGTAAGTTTTCAAGTTTTAACCTCCATGGAGTAAGCTAATTTTGTCAAGTGTTTTCATTGCTGGCCAAGTTCTCCAAAATTTACTCGCCACCTTTCCTGATAAAGTCGACGGTCAACAAGCTGTTGCTGAGAAGAAGGCAAAGTTGATATATGCTGCCCTAGATGCACATCCTGAGTCATACAAGGTGATTCTCATTCTTGAAAAATTCAATGATAAATGCTGAAGTCAATCAGGTTGTACCCAACAAGAGCGTGCGTTCAAGGATGAACATCTGCTTCCGAGTTACTCATGTCAGTCGGTCCACCTCCCATTATTTATCATCTCTAACCGTTTTCCAGCTTGCGAACATCGACGAATCAGAGAAATTGTTCCTGAAAGGCGCAGTTGAGCAAGGTCTGACGGGTCTGAAAGGCCACCGAAGTGTAGGCGGGATTCGTGCTAGCAATTACAACTCAATACCTTTGTCAGGAGCGGAGAAGCTAACGGCATACATCGACTCATTTGCAAAAACACCAAGGTAATAAAGCGATCTTGGGAAGGAAGCAAATATTCAACATTATGATTCTTCTACTGTACTTGGATCGGCAAAATAATAAAAGCTTAATCCGGTCTTGAATCTCAGCCGGCATATCTCCTGCAAAAGCATTTCAGTAATTCATGACGTCTTCTCATCTCTCCTCTCAGGTCTCTAGTTCTGCAGAACCAAAGCAAGTGCTCTCTATAAAACACAACGCAACATAAAAAAGCACGCCACATTCTGGAGGAAGCACCTCTTAATCCTTATCTTCGAATACTATTTTCAGTCTTCTCCTCGAACATAAGCCTCTTTTCCAAATGCAAGATGATTTCTCAGCAAAAAAATGTCAATTATCCCCGAAAAGTGTCCGCTCACGTGATGGTCTCCCTTTTTAGCCGTCAGTATAAAAATCTTTGACGCAGCACAATTTGTTCTTGTGATTTTATTTTCATTTTGAGAAGCAGAAGATAAGATAGAGCTTTTTATAAAAGAAAGAAATGGCACTAGAAACTCGATCAAGAGATGAGGTTAGGGAGTGGATTGTTGCTGTTCGTTTCTTCTCCCCTATTTTCACGAGGGGAAAATAGGGAACTAACGAAAATAGTTCCACAAAGCAAGTGATTCATTAACCACTACCTCCCTTCATAAATTCTTCAAGAAAGATGCGACGTTGCAGTTTGGGAACAATGAGGATGTTGTGGGTTTAGCGGGGATCGTGGAGGCATGTTTTTCTTCTCTTACTCTATCATCCGATTCTTATTTTGAAAAAGGGGGGGTTGGAGTCTGAACAAAGTATCAAGGGAATTAATGGGGGAAATAATATAGTTCTTCAACCACACATTCCCGCTTCTCGCCAGTATGAAACATGAAATTGTTACTTTTGGTAAGTCCTCTCTCTCCTCCCCTCTCAATCTACTTCTCCCCTAACTAAACATCCTCCCCAATAGACGTCGCCAAAAACACAATCTATCTCCGCTGCGACATCACCTATATCGTATCCAATGACCCGGAGAACAAGAAGATCACGCTGCATACAGTGGGGATTTTCACGCTTGATGCGGTAGCAGGAAAGGGGTTGATAGGTGAAGGAGAAGGAGAAGGAATCATGGAGAAGATTGAGGTTTATATTGACTTGAGTCCTGTTTTGGGGAGGGTTGAGGAGTTGAATGCTGGGGGGAAGTAGTTAGGACTGTGATGTTCTCATTGGGATGAGTTATGAAATAGATAAGTGAAAACGAATCAAATACTGCCGACCCCACAGGCACACACCTCTTTACCTGGGTGCGTGATCACTAATCGCTTGACATTGTACTCACCAAACGGCAGCTTTTTTTCTCAGAAACTCTATCTTCCAATCAATTATGGCCACGAGTTGATTTCGCCTGGAGTGCTGAGGCAGTTAGGGGTGGGTAAGAAGCCCGAAACTTTAAAGCAACTAGATCCCCCCACTTTGGACAAGGGAGAAGAGAAGTGATAATCTTTCGACCCGCACTATTCTGCAGAATATCAATCTTACGCTCTCGCATCTTTAGACAAAAGTCCAATCCTCGCGAGTCAAAGCTTAAGACCAACCCGACACCACAACCAGCAACGCCACAATGTCTACCGGCACTGGTATCCATGAACTCGGCCAATTTGGAGACATAAATAGCAGTGTGTTTTGTTTTCCTTCCTTAGAAGTGCTGGTGACATATGGGTTGGTTGTTTGATCACTCTTCTTGTTATTTTTGTTAGCGTGTTAATTCTGATGAGATATCTTCTGACGCAGATTTCCAAACAGAGGATCTTGGAACTGCGGAAGAGGAAAAGACGACAAAGGGGAAAATAGATGCGGATACTGTGTGAGTGACACAGATTCTGATGGGCTCTTGGGGAAGACGAGGTGAAGGGATATGATTCTATGAGGACAGAAGATAGTTTTGTGCTTTTTAAAAGTCTGAGGTTGGTTAACTTGGTTCGGAAATGAGGCTGGGTTTTTTCAACACTCGGAAAAGGAGATGGGATAAACGTTGGCTGTGTATTGCTCTTCAATAATGCCTTTGGGATTTTTTCTTTAGAATACACTGTTAACGTCGTATTCTTTCCAATTCCCTTCTCATGAGCTTAACTATAAAACGAGATACCACCATTGACTATATTAATGCCTGATATATTGTTAGGACTGCCTTCAACGCCTTTGTAATCATGAATCAGCATCCTCATTTCAACAATCAACAAAGCGTCCAACCTACCCAACTCAATCCCCCAGTTAAAAACACCTATTCATTTCCAACACCTCTAATACCCCGCCCCTATTTGCGAACAACAACAAGCTTCTACGACCCGTAATCCGTATCCTTCTCATCACCTCCTTCTTTACTGCCGAGAACAAGTTTCTGGCCGCCGAAATCGGTGTCTCGTATTGGTTTTGGTTTTGGCTTGGTGGGTGGAGCACGGGGATGGTGCATTGTGGTTTTCTTTGGTGATCTTTTTGGTTTTGGGGAGGTTTGGAGGTTGGATGAGAGTGGGCGTGAGTTGGAATTGAGCCTGTTGAGAGGGGAAATGGTGTTGTGGGAATAGAAAGAGGATGGGAATGAGAATCAGGTGGAGGGCTGAGAGGGATGATATTTAAGGAGGGGCCACTGTTTGGTGGGGGTTACTGACCCCGCACTTCACTAACCCAACCATCCACTCTATCTTTCCTTTTTCCATGTATTACCATTGGCTCAAATATTTTATATCATTGATTCACAAACATAAGTGGCCACCAGATAGGTCACGATAAGGTTCCCTTCAAACCATCGTTCAGGAATAGCCAATGAGTGAGCGGCGTTTCAATGTGAGGGAGGAAGCATGATACGAATAATAACCAATGTATGGGAGCTATTTATTTGGGCTAATAAGAGCTGCAGGTGACACATGCGGAGTGTGGAGGCTAAGGTGGTGATTCGTGGAGGCTCTGAGAGCGGTCGGCCAATGAAGGGGGTGCGCGAATGGGGAAGTTATTTTTCAATCTTCATTCTTGTTGTTGAGATGAAATTACTACTAAAATAAGAACTTGGTGGGTTCGTTTTCGGTCCATGGAAATTATGTAGGAAGTAAGGCTCGCATTGTTTTTCGGTCGCTGAAGCTTTGCTCGGGGTTGTTGCCGAAATTCCCCCGTTTGGAAAATCACTTTAAATGATTAAATCAACCACCAGTTTAACGCAGAAGCTATTGGATATTTTCATTATCCGAATCATTTTAGTCGATCCTTATCTAGTGTAATTATCCTAATCTCTGTTCAAAACGTAAATACTTTGAAGTGTTACAGGTGTAGTTGAAAAGCTACCCATGAACATAGATGCCCAACAACTTTCACATTTCTGAGCATCATGACCTGAGATAGCAAGTAATAAGCCATTTAATTACTAGTAATATGTCATGAGCTGTCGTTGTAAAATTTTAAAAACATTATGTTATGTCGTGGATGTATTGAGATTGACAGTGGAAAAACACAGGGAGACGTGACGTCTAGCGAAGCTACTAAACTATCAGTGACGATAAAACCTAGCCCGTTTTTTTTGAGCTCAGGAAACAAATAAATGTTTCTGGGTTCCTCTAGATTATAAATGGTGCAAGTACACATCAGTGGCGTTTTCTCTCTCGGGTGTTCTACTGCAGTTTAATTTGCGAAACACTCTGTTGCGGCTGTTCAGCTCGTTACCCTATGAAGTGCAAAGACTTATTTCTTTTTGTCGGTGCTTGGAGAAATACCTGAAGAGCTTTCTCTGCAGTGACTGAGAACTGAAGAACTCCCTTTTGAAGGATTGAAACGCTCTCACTCGTCAGTTGATCTTTGGTGATATCATCGCGACAAAAGGTCGGCTATCGAATCAAAACTTCACCTTCAAACATTCAAAGACGAGCGCACTATACTTTCAATCCAAAGACATTCTGACAAGCTGAACAGAAAGTGAGCGCGCAACACAAAATTTCCAAAAAAAAACTTAGTGCTGAACCACTGGGAATACTCATCTCGATTTGCAAATCAGAGAGACAGAAAAGGCACTACTTAACGGAGTCTTTCTTTTGCAAATAGATTCACTCAAACGTATCTGGTGTCGTCAGCACCTGCGCAAGGAAAGAGCCACTAGCAATTTCGTGTACAGTTACTTCCAATTCTTAGTCGCTCCCCTTTGGGGTACGTAAATAAGCGACTCGACCTCCTCGCAACAACATCAACCCCTTCACTTCTTCAACCAACTCTCTCAGACCACAACAACTCATCTCTCTATCTTCTTGCATATCAGGAGACTTTTCGCCATTGCATCAATACATCAGCACTTCTGTATCCCAGTATTTGGGAGACTGAGCTTAGCACTCACTTTTCGCTGACACTGAATTCGTCTTCGCTACTTCAGCTTTTCTCAGCATCCAGTCTCCTCTGAATCTGAAAGTACCACAGGAGCCATAGTGGTCAAACCAGTCCCAGCTTTGAATCTTTGCAGGATAGGTTCATTCAAGGAGCCATCATCTTTGTTTCAACCCTTTCATCACATCTCGAGAAACCTACTGGAATCAACTTGAATACAACGCCGGTCACGAAGATCCTCCAACACCTTGACCTACAATTTCTACAGAAAGAAATTCCCCCTGTCCTGACTTTCCTTGCTTCGGTGCAATAAATTCTGCGACCAAAGGGGATTTTTCCTTGTCGTGGACATTTTACATCTGTCCAACTACTTAGCACTGAGATTCTAAAAATACAAGAGCTCTTAAAATTTGGATATGGCAATCTTAAAAGATCAAGGAGGGGAAATATAGGTGCGGCTTCAAAAGCTGTCGGTTGACGATCAAATCGAGGGAGATTCAGAGGGCGATGAAACTACTGAAGATGACGACCCCGAGCCCGAGCCCGATGAGGATGAAGATGAAGACGATGATAACGATGAGAGTGCTGAATCCGATGGGGACGACGAGAATGGCGCTTCTGAGGACGATCAAAGCCAAAGCGTGGTTATGAATTTGGAAAATTCTGCAATCTTGCTGTCGCTTTGCATGATTTTGAGAGTGGCAAAGAAATGATCTGCAAAGTATTCAAGAAAAAGGAGCTAACGAAAGGCTTTACCCTTCATAAAGACAAATGCATAACTCTGGACACCATAAAATACGCTGCGGTTGATGGGAAAGCGAGAAGAGATGTACGGCTTTCTTTCAAAGGGATTTCTCCAGGTGAATGATTCCCCTCTGGACTCTTTCAGAAACTAACTCCTTAAGACGATGATTACGCTGATGAGACAGATGTCATTGGGTGCAGACCGGAAAATTTGAGAGGCTTAAAAATATATGTTGGCAGGTCTAAAAGGGTCGGATTTGAGCGATTACCTGATGATGAATGGGAGCGGGAGCTAAAAGAATACCACGATTTGATATCAGCTAAGAATTCGGGATCAGGATCGGTCAACTCGTTAGGTCAAGCTCAAAGGGTTGGCAAGAAAAGTTATAACAAAGATGGAGTTACACATAACTTAGGGTTTTCCGGCATAAAATTCTCTATATTGATAGCAACTAATAAGTTCTAGTTTGACCGGTGGAAAAAAAAGTAAAATCAAATACCCGATTCGGAAACTTGACGTGTACGAGATGGCAACCAGTCATATTGAATTTACCTTCAAATTCAGAAACCCAAGTAAGTCTACTGTCTATCCATCTACTTGCAACCGTGAAATATATTACTTATAGGCGCCAGACTCTTTCGAAAGAATGTCATTAATGAAAGCTCCCATCCCACTCGAATGCCAACCATGGAGTTTTCTGGAATTCTGGGAGCGAAAGGACGCTTTCAAAATCCTTCAAGTTTGTAAGACCTCAGAATTCTCGAAGAAAGAAAATTCTAACAATTTATAAAGGCATATGACAAGCAATATACTTTAGAGCAGAAGATTTCAGAAGCTGGGGCAGAAGCAGATGAAGCCAGTATCAGAAAATCTCTCTTTGAAACTGGGGAACTTCCAAACAAGTGGCGCGCATGGGGGGGACTGTTGAAGCGTGAAAAAGAGGCTATGTTCAATATTCTTCAGGCGAGTTTCTACCTTTGCTTGTCTAGAAGTTGTTTAACAAGTTGCGATAGGAACGCCGTAAATATTTTGAAACCCAAAAAAATACCTCGAACCCAATTCAGACTGGAAACCCTGGGGACGAGATAATTTCTACAGAAAATGCAGCAAATAACACATCAGCAGTGGCAGAGCCTCCAACAGTAGATGGCAATCGTGCTCCTTCTCCCAGGCTCATCAAAAAAGAGCCAGAAGAGGAGCAAACACACCGCGAGAAGACACCTCTCCCAAAACAAGAAGTCATCTGTCTCGACGACGACGACGACGACACGCCAGCTCCTCCGATCAAGAAAACTCCCGCTGCACGAAAACAAGCAACAATCAAATCGAAACCCATTGATGTAGAACAAAAGATCATCTGCCTCTCCGATGATGAGGTTCCAACTCCCCCAGCCAAGAAACGAGCAACAATCAAGTCAGAGTCGGTCGATCTAGACAACATTCCTGAAGGACCTGGAAGTCCTGGGTGCCCAAGCAATAAAATCAAAGTCGAACCTGACACTGGTCTAGCCGAAAGTGATGGCCGTGACGAAGATCCTGAGCTCAAACGACTCAAGGAGGAGGAAGATGCTTTGGAAGCAGAGCTTTTGGCTGCTCAAAGAGTAGCTGATCTGTTGAAGGAAAGAAAGGAGAAGAAGGCGAGAGTTGCGGCTATGGAGCAGGCAAAGAGGGGTGAAAGTGCGAGCAGAAGTATCCAAGGCTGACTATTCTTTCAGATCTGGAAAAAAGCAGGTTGTGGTTGCCTTTTAGAACGGCAATGCTCGGAGTCTGCACTGCGTTATGGCTACATACTCATGAAGAGGCTAAGGGCTTATCCCTTACGCATCCAGGGAACAGATTTGGGACTTGGGGTCTACCACGACTTGAGCGGGGTCATCCTCTCTGCTTGTGGCACTTGCCAACCTCTTCACCATCATTTTTCTTTACACCTATTCACACATACACAGACACATCCCATCCAATTATGACACATCTTAAGAAAAGCACGCCTCAAACTCCATATCACAGCATAACACACATCATGTATTTAATCCTGCCACGAAGCAGAAACGTAGACCCACATGTTCCCCAAAAATGAAAACCATTTCACCACCCATGCATTCCTCTTTAACAGTCTACCCGTGACCATAATCCCACTCATTCATCAATCCTCAAAATCACTCTTTAACAACACGCACCTCATCATCCTCAATATGCGCCTGGGTAGCCTTCTCCCCATTCGAGACCGGTACCGTAGCAGTAGTCTCATGAACCTCTGCGGGCTTATGGTGAGCTTCCTCATCATTGTGGACTTTCTCCTTCACCATTTCAGTAACACCAAAGAGGTCATCCATTCTATTCCCATTAGCCCCTCATCACCAATCCAAAAAGATGGCAGCGGAAACACATACCTCTCAAGACTCATCCCCTTCGTCTCCGGAATCAAAAACCACACAAAGAAAAACATACTAAAGCAAAAGCTCCCAAAAACAAAATACGTGCCAAAGCCATTCTTGCCCACCGTAACAAGCATATGCGGTACCGCCTGCGCGACCACGAAATTGAACAACCACTGTGTGGAAGCAGCGAGCGCGACATTCATGGCTCTTAATCTTGCGGTTGGGATTTCAGACACGATGATCCAGCAGCAAGGGCCCCAGCCGAATTGGAAGAAGGCGGCGAAGAGGAAGATGCAGGTCAGGGCGAAGTAGCCGACGGGGGGGATGGCTTGGCCTTTTACGGGCGGGTCGAAGCGCACGTAGAAGCCGATTACGAACATGGCGCAGCCTTGGGCGATGGAGGTCCAGAGGAGGGAACGGCCTGTGGGGTTGTTTGTTAGTTTTTGTGGTATGAAGGGGGAAGGGGGAGGGAACATACGGCGGCCAAGGGAGTCAGCGGCTAGAAGGAGGAAGGCGGCGCAAGTAACCATTTTGACGATTCCATAGATGCCAGTTGCGAAGAGTCCTTGTTGTGCTGCCTGTTTGAGTTGTCAGTATGTGAGCTGTTGGGATTTGGCAGTTATGAGCTTACGGGAATGCCCAAGTTGAGGAAAATTAATGGCGCATAGTAGTTGATGGCATTTGTTCCAGTCATCTAGTTTAGGATGTTAATCTGAATTTACCCCAGTGGGATTGAGAGTGACTGACCTGTTGGCAAACATCAATCCGATGGAAGTCAGAGCTCTGTTTCTGTTACCCTTGATCAACCACATCTCCTTTTGTAGATCCACGAAAGAAGCCCCGCCAACCAAAAGCGCCTGTAAACCCAATTAGCTATCTAGATTAATGTAAAATAACTGGGTCCTATAACAAACCTCGTTGTCCAATTGTTGCCTCATCTAATACTCAGTCAGCAATATCTCGGAAACCACCAAGCGGATTTGCTTACATCGTCTAATTCCATCTGGACATAAGGATGTTCTCGCGGTAGACTACCAACATCAGTCAAGCTTCCAAAACACGAGAGAGATCCCTACTGTCTCAGCCTAGCAAGAACACGCGTAGCTTCCTCCCAATTGTCGCTTCTGGCAAGCCATCTTGGAGATTCATTGCATAGACAAAGACCCACGAAGAGAGCCAAGGCCGGGAGGGCCTGGAGAGCTAGCGGAACCTGCCATTGAGCGTTGCCTTTCAAGTTTCCGAGAGTGCCCTAAATTTCATGTTAGGTCGGAGTGTTATTTTCGCATATGAATAGAAAAGGCTTCGCAGGACATAGAGTAGAAAATAGACGAACATAGTTGACCCAGAAACTAAGCATAGTCCCTGCAAAGTTGATTAGCTTGGTTTTGAGAAGTTTTACCCGACTCAGGGGGACTTGCCTGTTGCAATAAAGAGCTGGTAAAGACCTGTCAAACCGCCACGGATAGCTCGAGGTGCGTTCTCGCTCACCTAAACCCAATCTTGTAAGCCTCCAAGTTTTGTGTAATATGGGTTTGCTTACGTAGAGGGGTGTAAGCATACTCGCTGCTCCAACACCGAGACCAGCAAATAAACGTCCCACGTAAAGGGCCTCTCTATCATATATTAGCTCTCTGGCTGCATTGTGGGAGGTAAACGTGAGATGTACATATGTCCATTTGAGGAACATTGAATAATAATGCCCATAATGGTTATGATGGACGCGACTATTAATGCTGGCTATTTTTTTCTATTAGAACCAACCCATTTCAAAGTGTAGATATCATCGTACCTTTCGACCATATTTATCAGCAACCCAGTATGCAATCAGTGAGCCAAAAAAGCAGCCGCCTTGGAGCGTGCTGACGACTGTTGAATGGTCAGAAAGAGGGCATTGAAATTGTGTCGTATTAACTGACTATTGCTCTGCAGATTCGCTTTCGCAGTGGGGTCCAATTTGGCGATGCCGTATGCTCTGAAAGCTGGTTAGATTTTGTTCCTGTCACTTGGCACAAGGAATTCAACGTACGACATGAATGACGGCATAACAAGAATCCCACCAATGGATCCGATGTCTGGGAAATGTAAGCATTTTCGATCCCAAGGATTATCTTCACGAACCCCAGCCAAAAAGCATCCCTCCGAAGCAGGCGCTCGCAGACAAGAAAAACACCTTCCATCCTTTGCGTTTGTGAGCATGATTTCGTAGTTGACCTTGCAGCAGCTTTACCATATATTTCTGGGGGGTCCCTTTGAAGCTTGTTAGGAGGTTTATTCTTCTAAAAGTAATGGGCACTGACAATTTCATCGCCTCATTTTTCACAACCTTTTGTAAAAACCCCATTTCGAAACCGTTTTCCTTTACCGCGACACTCTGTGCTACGTTGTGAGGCTCTCAATAATTCACTGCGAAACAGATTTTCAAGAATGCGAAATCGGAGAAAGAAGGGAGAAATATGGCAGAAGGGTAATATTTATTCAAATACCCGTTTCGGAGCTTTTCAGGACAAAAGGACGACGGCTCCAAGAGAGCAGGGCACTACTACCCAAAAGCTCGTCACCCTGGTCTGCAGCTCGGATTATATCTAAATCATCCTCGTGCAAGTCGGGTAAATACGTAACGAGCCAATCAGAATCTGGATAAAAGCAACCANNGCTNNTGCGTACGAATCTCTATAGAGGTAGGGCGTCGGAGGCAGCCTTAGAAAACACGTCGAGATAGTCCGTATAGGCCCCGGGGACTGAGCCAAGGTCTTCCCGACTCCCTAAGCCGGGCTTAAGAAGACGTTCCTAGAGAATCCGGTCTAGCCTCTAAGCGTAGTATTTAGGTGGCGGAGTGCGATCTCGTATATAGGTCTTGAGTTCCTATACGGCTTCTCGAAAGAGCACGTCTATATCCCAGTCCCTTATATAGTCAGGTGTCGGGATCGCACTGAATTTACGGGCTAGCCAGAGTTCTTAAGCCCTAATAGTCTTGACTATCACTTCCCTAAGATCCTTATACAATTCGTCGCTAGCCTACTTAATCGTACTATATAGGAATTTGACATGCTCAGACAATACTTGATCAGGTTCAAGTGGTAGTAAGGCCTCCTTCACGGCCTAGACGATATCCGGAAGGGTAGGAGGTGGCGGACTCGTAGGTGGTAAAGCCTCCTTTATAGCTCGGACGATATCCGGAAGGGTAAAAACCGGCGAGGGGGTTGTCAAAGGAGTCGTAAGAGCTGTCGAAGGGGTTAATAAGGTCTTCTTCTGCTAAAGTATAGACACCGGTTTGAATAGCGTCTTTAGAGGAAGGGGTTTGACAGTAGGCGCTTTCTAGAGCCTCGGATCGTCCTTAAGTTTAGTAGGCTTCCCTAGACAGCTAGTTCGGAGGTGGTATGTAAGCTCGTGGCTACTCTTATAGCGTTTCTTGCAATATTGACAGATAGCCCTCCCCTTTTGCTAGGGCTCTATTGTACAGCCACTAAGCGTGCGTTGAAAGGCCTGGGACTTGCTAGGGAATTGGGCCTTGCACTAGCGGCAGGCTATAGGGATCGCGGCTGGCATTGTCTTGCGGAAGGAAAAGGCTCGATCAGGCTCGTGAGGGTATTCGTAGAGGTCGAGGATAGTCAAGGGGCCTGGCAGGCTACGTGCCAGGAGTTGATAAGGGGGAGTGTGCTGGCCAGTAGGAAGCTAGGTGCACACTAAAGACGGGGGTTCGAATGGCTGAGGCGAGCAGGTATCGATAGTTGTCTGAGTCGGTGATTCAACGCGTTTGCGGACCGTAGATAGGTGTTTATTGTCTTCTAAGACAAGGGGGGTGCTAGTTTAACCGTAAGGGCTAGCGGAGCGACTTTTCGATACTTGCGTAGATCGTAGAAGAGGAGCTATTCAACCTCTAGGTAGAGGGGCTCGATTGTGTTGAGTTTAGTCTAATATTACGGCTCTATAAAGGCACTAGGGCCCTGACGTCACGTAGGGACGTATTTATAAGAAGGTGCTATATTATCGAAGAGACTAAACTAAGGAGAGAAGAAGAGGTTCTCCCGGAGAGAGAAGCTCTATTTAACTACACAAATAGCGCTAGTAAGCGAAGAAGTCCGTAAGCGATTCCCCTGGATAGTGAGTCATTCGGTCAGTCGTCAAGTCATTGAATCGACTAGCGATCAGAAGGACAGGCTATTATCAAGTCAATCTAGCCTGGCGTCGAACTAGGTCTGTGACAACTACTACTAAAAACGGCTAGACTTCAGACGATATAGTACTCAAATGGCTTATAAAGGTCTTTATTCCTCGGATGGCCCCCTAGGACCCTCAGGAGCCTCGATTGCTTATATTAGACGGCCACGGAAGTCATAAGACTACTAAATTCTTATATAAGTACTTTGAATATAATATACACCTCTTATTTCTATCTCCTCACTCGTTATATGTCTTATAACCCTTAGATTTATCTGTATTCTCCCCCTTAAAGACTGCCTACCGGAAAGCGCTTAATAACTTGACCCTTTTAACTGATTCTATACTAATTAGAAAGCGAAACTTCTTATTTTGTTATTAGAAAGCTCGGGAGAAGAGTCTTATACCTAAAAATATTAAGGCTAGGTAGCAAGCTTTAGGTCTATAGCCGGTTAATATAGCCAAGCCTCTTATAAGTCGTTTACTATTAGAAAATAGTAATAATACTATAAAACCGACCTCGTACGACTCTATTAAGGAAGCAGGACTCGTATAGAGTGAGAATATATCTTTAGAACCCTAGCAAACCCCTCGAATAGTACGGGATATACGAATATAGGCAGATAAGATTACCCGATTAGGCGAGTTTGATCTTCTAACTCGTCAGTAGCTTTTTAGGAAGATTATAAAGGGATTCGAGGAAAAGGAATATAATTTAACATAGGCAGAGCTTCGGATTTAACAGTTAGAAGCTCGGGTTGAGCAGTTAGAGCCTAGGAAAAGGCGGAAGGTTCGAACTAGTCCGAATTCGAAGTTTACCGATATCTGGGCTATTAAAGAGGCTTAGATCGAGGTAGAAGATCGTGAAATTGATGAGGAGGACTCTGATTCGTCAATAGAATCTGCTGCTACGAGCGATTGTATAGAAGTTCAAGATCCGTAGAGTTATAAGGGTTAGAAGGGAGTGGTCTAGAATTAAGCGAGGTGGCCGAAATAGGGACTTAAGCGAGGGCCGCTTTCCATCACAACTCATTGAGGATATTGGCAAGATCCTACTATTGCCTCAAGGAACCAGACACTAAATTTAATACTTGTTATAAGCCCGATTTAAATCTACGGATTTGTTCCCGACTTCGCTTGGAAGTTTGATTCCTTTCACAAAAATGGCTATCTGCTGCGACTTCTGCCAGAAGCTTCTTTCGAACAAGTTCTTCGACATTGCTACGCAGCAATATAGACTCATTACCTTCGTGCAGTTAATTGTGCAATACAAACGGCAGTATACTGGCACCACTTTGATTTTTGTCTTAGGCATCACAGCTTTTCAAAGCAGATTCATGTCTTCTTCCCCCTACGACTCAAAGATCCCACATTAAAGAAACTCATTTCTTTCTAGGTTTTATCTGTTCGAGGACTAGTCTTCGAGTTTGGGTGTGTCTAATAGAATCAGTAATAATCTGATTTCTTGGCAGCGTAGGAGCTGCCCAGCGTCGAAGTCTAGGTTGCCGCAATCTGAAGCAATATATTCGATGGTTGACAAAAGTATTCAATTCAAGATAGCATTCCATCCAGCGAGTGAGGTATACCAGACAAGAGGCTGGGTCATGTCATGAACTCAGTTGAATAATGTGTCCCTTGGTCACATAGGGCTAAAAGTGGTTTGTATCACTATTAGGTTGTCTAGAGCGAGCTATTTATTCTTATACTTTTAACATTTTTATTGATTTATAATTAAATTAAACGTAGTAGTAGTCAAATCCTAGGATTTGGTGTTCTAGTCTATGCGTTAATATAAGTGGCCTAGTACTGTATATGAGAAGATGGGAGAGAAGAGGGAGACAGTACATGTGGGCATTTTGCATAAAGACGGGCAGACTGGGATAACTGTTTAGAAATGAGTTCTGGCTGGCATAGGTTGTGAAAGTATAGTGGGAATAGATTTGGGATTCCTAGCTAGGAAAGGGGGCCTTTTCGGACCCCTCGTTAAAAGTTGATAATATCTAGTGAGATAGGTAAGCAGACCTGAGCAGACCTGAGCCAAAGCTGAGCCGGGTCTGAGCCAGCCTAAGCAAAGGCGGCGCGAGATCATATGAACTTAGTGGTTGGGGGGTGTCGAGATTCCGGTCAGGAAACAGGGTGTTCTGCCTTTTCCAGTGGGTCAGTTTTTTCTCAAGAACCTTTCATTGAAGAGCTGTGCAGTACAGATCCGCCTGTACTAGGAACTTCTCAAGAACCTTATTGAGAGTGGCAAAGCCAGACCTAGCTTTGTATTTGAGGAGAAGTTCAACATTGAGGACACCCAGGAGGCTTATCGGGAGTTAAACGAGCATAAGATCACGAAAGCTGTGTTTCGATTTCCGAACCATGCGCACTAATCCATGAGCTATTGGAGGAGCCTAAGAGTTTTTCTTTTATTATTACCTTTGTGTTTGCACTTGTCGATTTATTGCCTGTGTTGATATTGGATTCTTGGGGGTTTCCCTCGGTTGCATGCATCGTGAGGTAATAGAGGCAATGTGGACCTGGAGTTGTGGTTTTCTTTCTTGTAACTGCCTGGCGATCGAGCAATTTAACCCAAGGGACGGCAAAGCAGTCTCTTGCGTTGAGGTATGAAGCAAGTCGCTACCCTTCAAAGATTAGTGACTATACTTTCAAAAAAATAAGACGGCAAAGAAGCGAAAGATGTACTTCTCCATTCCCTGAACCATTCCAACTATTTTTTGCTGTTTTGATTAGGTGGTTGTTTAAATTTTTTTACATGTTTAGAGTGATGAGGGTAATTTCGCGAAGCGAACCCCTTTTCAACCCTTAACTCCTATTCCGAGGCGGACCGTTTGGTTTAACTCTGTCATCGGGAAACATCTATTGATTGGTCTTTGCATTTAACCGGACTCTAAAAATGGATTTTGAATGCCAAGCTCACGGAGCTCCGCAGCCTAGGTAACTTTAAGATAAGCGCGATCCGAAGCCGGCTCCGATGAGAACCAACCTCTGCCTCCCATGCATTGTCATCAACTACCCCCCGTTTCGCGACGAAATGGCATGTTTCTTGCATCAATGTACCCCCAACCTCTGCCACAACCGCCTGAAGACGACGTTGATCAGGACGATGAGAGCCCGCAATCCCTGGAATTTGTGCTCGAGGACCCTGGAGCCAAGAAATCGAACATCGGAAAAGTCAGATCGCATGTGATGAAACGAATCCATCAGAGAGCGAGAGATGAGAAAAAAACATACTTGAAGAGAGCAACGCAACAAAAAAATATAACGCTTCGGCCACGTTCGAATTTTTCAGATAATTCCTCCACTATTTTTCCGAAAATAAAAACAGCAGCGCCTCTAATAAAAAGAGTTGAATATCCAGCAAATAATTGTGAGAGAATATTTTCGATTCCATTAAACAATTGCCAGTCAATTTTACCAATACTAATCATATTGCAGTAGTCCCATATGCATGGTTTGAAAAAGATGGCCCAGTTCTCTACGTCAACCGATCAAAATGGCCATTTCCGAAACCCTTTCAGGTGACAGCATCTGATCGCATCGACGATAACAAAAGCGTAATACCACGACAATCTCATTGGATGCCCTACATACGAAGCCCTGATTATGTGGGTGTCAAGGGGGCCGTTTTGGACCTGGCTGTCTTGGCGTGGATTGGACAGAGTACCGAATGCTTCCAGTTTCGTGTCGAGACTATCAGGTGGATTCAAAGACAGCTTGATGATCCAGTTAGTAAAATTAGCAATGCGACAATTGGCGCGATTATGACTTTTACAATGTGGACTGTAAGTTTATTTTAGATATCATTCTGTGAGACAATACGCACGTAAAACCACAGCCTCAGATCTTCAATATCAACTGCAGATTTTCGACGCAGCGGCGACTTTAGGGAAATTCCAGCAAGCTTTCCTAAGTGTATGAGAGAACAGAAATTCAAGTTGGCTTTAACTCAAATTTATTTTGTTTTCATCAAGTTTTTCTACTGAACGGTGTGCCACCATGGAGCGATGAGAATATCTTGATGAAGTTGCATGCTAAGTATTTCAGGCAGGTTCTAGGGATTCCCAAGAAATGAGCTCGCACATGGATGCCGTTGAAAAAATAGTTGACTTAAGAGGAGGATTTGAAACCTTTATAGAAGATGGACCAATGGTAGCAAGACTTACCTCGTAAGTTTGTCTGCAATTCCAGCCCCCCAAGTTCATAACACAAAATCATACCAATCTCACAACATTAAAGATTCGACTCCATCATTGCTGTTCTTACCGGACACCCCCCACGCTTCCCTCTCGTTGACTACTTGATCTCTCGACCCGTCACCGCCTCACCCAGAAATCCCAGCCACCACCACGAATCGCCCTTAACTAATACCGGAAATTTCGAAAACATTATCAAATACCACCAAAGTCACGACGCAATCATAAACTGTTTGCAAGAAATGTTGGATTTAACCGTTAATTTCAAAGCTCACACGCGAAACCAATACCCCTTAAAACTCACCTTTCATCACCAACTGGAAACCATAATCCCTTACGTCAAAGAGCCACAACACAATTACAAAACTCACCTCCTCACCCTCCCACTCATATCATCCTGCCACAACCCAAACCACAACCACGTCTTCAACACACTCCAAAGCGCAGCTACCATCTACTCACGTGCGCTCACCTCCATACCAAGCATCGACTTTCCTTCTTCCACCAACGAGATAGATCGGAAATCCATACTTAATTTATATAGTAAGTAGTCAGAAGAAAGCTTGCAGTTTCGCAATTGTCACACTGTCGAGATTTTGTACATTACTCTAGAGATAAGCGGTGTATACCAAAAGAGGAAAGATGGCAAAGATTGTTTCGGTAATAAAGGGTTTCATTACTGGTAATTTCGCTTCATTCATGTCAATTTATGGTTTCCTCTTCATCCGTCCTTCCGCCTATTCCCTCGCTCCAAAATATACATCAGACCAATTACTAACTTTTGGTCCCCTCTTAAGGGTACTTTCTAAGGCTTAGCCCAGGCGCGTCATCTAGACCTCATTACTAGGGTACTCAACCTTGACCGTCGGATTAAACTCCTCCTTGATGCTCCTCACGCTGACAAACCTTCCCAGCAAATTCTGGCTACCAGCCTTATCATTCGTGCCGCTCGCTCTCGCACCGCCAAAAGGCTGCTGTCCAACCACAGCACCAGTACTCTTACAGTTAATGTAGAAGTTTCCCGCTGAGTTCCTCAACGCATCTTCGGCGAAGCGAATAGCCGCTCTGTCAGAAGCGAAGATCGAACCAGTGAGCCCGTACTCGGAAGTGCTGTCGACGAGCTCGCAAGCGGAAGCATAAGCTTCGACGGGCGAGGAAGTATCGTCGTAAACGTAAATGGTTAGGATGGGGCCGAAAAGCTCGGTCGAGAGGAGGTGGTGGTTTGGGTTGGTTGTGAGGTAAATGGTTGGGTGGACGAAATAGCCTGTTGAGTTGTCGTGCTTTCCTCCAATTAATAACTCGAGCTCTTTGTCATCTTTGGCGGCATCGATAACTCCTGAGAGCTTCTTGAAAGATGCGGCGTGGATAACTGGACCAATGAAGTTCCCGTGGTCTGTTGGTCGACCGATTTTCAAGGTCGACGTCTCAGCAATTAACTTCTCTTTGAATTGTGGCCAGACTGACTTCGGAACATATGCTCTCGAGGTTGCACTGCACTTCTGGCCTTGATACTCGAAAGCACCGCGAACCGTTTGAACTGCGGCGTTTTCAATGTCCGCTGAAGAGTGGATGAGATGGAAGTTCTTTCCTCCAGTCTCACCAACAATTCGAGGATAACCTTGATATCTTCCCTCGGCGACCCCGTTGGCGATGGAACCGTAAAGTTTACGGAATACTGCAGTACTGCCAGTGTAGTGAAGGGCAGCAAGCTTTTTGTGAGCAAGAACAACCTTTGTAACCTCCTCTGGATTTCCAGGAACGAACTGAATAACATTCTTTGGAAGACCAGCTTCAAGCAGAATATTGTAAAGCAGCCAATTCGACGCAATTGCCGAGTCCGAAGGCTTCCAAACCACAACATTTCCCATCAAGGCTGGGGCGCCAGGTAAATTGCCGGCAATAGCCGTAAAGTTAAAAGGTGTAACTGCGTAAACAAAGCCTTCCAAAGGGCGATACTCGACTCTGTTCCAAACACCAGGGGAATTATGTGCCGGCTGTTGTGCGTATAGCTCCTCTGCATATTGTACATTGAATCTCAGGAAGTCGACCAATTCGGCAGCAGAATCGATTTCGGCTTGCCACGCATTCTTGCCTTGTCCTAGCATTGTTGCAGCCATGATCTCATATCGATATTTGCCAGCAATCAGATCTGCAGCCTTCAAGAAAACCGCAGCTCTATCTGAGAAAGGGAGAGACTCCCATGCTGGCTTTGCTGCGAGGGCTGCATCGATAGCTGCAGAGACATCCGAGGGGGAAGCATTGGAGTACGAGGCAATTATGGAGGAATGATTCGATGGATCTTGCTGTTTCGAAATTGTTGAGGTTTTGATCTGCCATCGTTCAATTACTACACTGTAGAACATCAGATTCTCGGATGACTGACCTCCTTGCCACCGACCACGATTGGGACTTCTAAGGGAGCTTTCTTTTGAAGTCGATCCAGGGCAGCTGTGAGACCCTCCCGCTGAGCTGATCCTTTGGCATAATGGTGCTATTGCAGATTAGCGGTGCAATCAAACATTTAATTGCTTGTTGACTGACATTTGGTTCATTGAGAACCTTGGGGATCTTGAAAGTAGCAATTGTCGACATATTAGCACTGCGGGGTATTGTGGTGGGGTTTATTATTGCTGTGGCACTCTGCAAACAACGATTGAGGGGTTGAAAACTCCTGAAACTCTTAGCAGCCATAGAAGAGAAGCTGCAAGGAAGATGGAAGTCGCGAGGAATGAAGACAAAGGTGCAATCGATGGCGTACCTTGGTTGTTGTTTCCTTTTATGTTGTTGACAGGAATTCGTCTGATGATGGAATCGGTATCTAAGACCTGAAGCTCCCTCGCTTTGTCGCGGCACAAGAGAGGGGGCTACTGCACAGCATCTAGGGAAGTGGGACAATCCCTGTCACCCTCTCCTGTATCGGAGCTTCTCGTGATAAACTCATGGAATGCCAAGTTTAAGCTTAAATCGTAGATAAGGAGTCAATTTGTCTCAATTGATTAGAGTAAGGTTCTGACTTTGGGATAATGCACAAATTATGCAGCACTGTTAGTAACAGAAACCGAGTGGGTAAAAATCGATCTCTAATACCGTTCTAACTCGGACTAATTCTTGGGAGTCCCAAGAATTAACGAAAATCAAGAGTCACAAAAGAGTGGATACTTCCAATAACATACCTTCTGTGAAATCAAGGCACACTGAAAAAACATGTACCAGATAACTATTAGTTTGCATTCAACGACCTTCTATTTTGAGAAGCAATGTAAGACTAGAGAGCTGAGCTTGCGCTCTGCTCAATCCACCGCCCATTGTAGATGCAGAACACCGTAAACATCAATTCATGGCCATTAATCGACACATGAGCCCCCTCCCCCCACCAGTTTCTCTTCCCAAGTCGCGCCATCCAAATCTTGACCAAAATTTGACCAGGAATCCTAAACCCAGAAAGTTCCTTTGCCTCCCCCCCCTCCCATGTTATTCTTTGTTGTCTTTTGGGTATTTTCCCCTCCATATATCGTAAACATTAACAGACACCCGGAGTGTCATCCGAATTACATTAAGTGAGCGTGGATGCCAAGCTGGGCAGTGTAAAGCAGGCGCTGAACGTGCTAATCAAAATCCATATTTTTACAGGTGGCGATGGCCGGAAGACCAAGCCGGGTATAGCTCCGAGGAGCAAAAAATAATATTCTTAAAACTCCAATCGCAAGGGTCTTAATCGTTTATTTTTCTGAGAAATCGGCGGCCGTGGTGTTCGAGAATTGAAAGGTCTTCTGCTTCGTCATCATCGATGGCGAAGTCATCAGACCGAGTGGAAAATGACCCTGTGCATCGGGGAAACAATACTCAGAGCTGCTTTGTGTCGAAAGCGTGTACTGAGGTGATTCGTTTTTGTATTGAGGAGACTCGTGTCCGAAGATGAAGTTTGGGTTGAATTGGCCGAATGCTGGCGTCACGGGCTGGCTCATATTTGCAATGTAGGTTGGCTGAGGCATCTGCAACTCAACAGGGAAACCATCTTGAGCAGGAGTGTAAAGAGGCTCATCAGGAACCTCATACCGCCACTGCTTTTCGTGAAATTCCATGCTATTGGACCACCCGTTCACTGTCTGGGCGACAACTTGAGCCTGTGGCGTTTCTGGTGGCGATGCCAAGTTTTGATCTCCCTCCATTGTAGTAAAATAGCCGGGAACGCCGGCATTGAAGACAAAACTCATGTTTCCTTCCTGAGGAGATGCAGTTGATCTTGAGCCCTCTCTTTTGACAAGGGTCATTTCTCTCTCGCGTGGCGACATTGGTGTTGGTGGAGCAAGACTGCTATTAAGAGAAGAAAGTGCAGTCAGGGAAGGAGGGTTGCGAATGCTGTGGAAGTTGTGTTCCATAAACGCCCCAGCATCAGCAAAACCACCTAGATTAATTGGGGATCTTTGTGCTGATTCGACACCAGGCTTGCAAATCCGGCCCGAGATAACATTTCTATTGCCACCAGCCGAGACGATGCGGCGCATTGGCGAAGCCATTGGGCTTTCCACGGGCCTCCGGAAGCCGTCAGCATGGGAAACTGTTCTAGGCCCCATAGAAGGTCGATTTCTTAACGTTTCCGCAACCAATGCAGCGGGTTTTGAATGTACCTTCTTGCGACGCGAGGCGATGTCCATGGGCGCTGGAGATTTGAAAGGAATAGATGGCGCTGGTGGAGAAATTGAAGACTCAGACTCCGTGACATCGTACTTAAAATCAAGAGGGAGTTCTGGAACATGGTCATCCTCTGAGCTTTGAGTATCGCTAGTGTCGTTTGAAAGTGAGGGCAGGCTATCGTGCTCTTGGAGATCGTGCTCTTGGAGAGGTAGAAGTTGGGATGGAAACGCCGTCATGCTCTGTGAGCTGTTCGAATCCGGGCCCGACGAGTTGGAGTAGGCGTTGAAGGGCGTCGGTGTTTGAGTCACAGTATCAATCGGAGAGTTACGGATGTCGTTCACTGATTGAGGTGAATTGTAAATGTTCGAGAACGACGACGGATATGAGTAGCTCTGGTTGTCGAACTGGGCAATTGAGCTATCGGATGGAGGAAACTGTGCCCGATCGCCGTTGGAAGAATCTGTCATAAGAGAGTCTGCGTAAACTGACAATGGTCCGTTCTGGTCAACATAGTTGTGATATTCCGAATGAGGGGCAGCTTGAGCGGCTGCGATTGTCCGCTGAAGAGACTCCAAACTGGCGCTTGAAGGATCGCTGTATTGTGGGTTATATGAAGCAACTGCTGGCGGCGGCCCAGATACCATTGGGAATGAAGCTGGTTGTTGTTGCATGGGAAGCACGTGGCTGTCGCTGAAATACCCATTTCCGTTAAAAAAGTCTGGCGATGAGGCTGTGTCCGAGTATCCCATTGCTTCTTGAGCTTGTCCTGCTTCGTAGGCTTCCTGCTTCTTCTCCTGCTTCCGTTTTGCTCGGCGGTTTTGGAACCAGTTCTGCACCTTGTCAGTAAAGGAAAATCCCTGCTTTTCATCTGGACATACGTTTATCCGTGCCAAATCCACACCCATGTCTTCCGCGAACTGACGCTTCGTCTGAGTTGATGGCTTCGGGTTCTTTTTGAACTCTCGCTCCAGAATGTCCACCTCATCCTTCCCCAGGCGGGGTTTCGTCTCGTTTGTTTTCGGTGCTGACGGGGCCATGGCCATCATGGAGGCGGATTGATGTGCCATATAATTATGCATATTATTTTGCGCTTCAGTGTATTGCGACATTCCCTGTGTGTGTGCAGACATTTGTTCGACGTGGTGAGAATAATGTTGAAAGGCCTGATCGTGGTACTCCATATTCGGCATCGTTCGGAACCAGATTTGGAGCTTGGAGGGGAACAACCGCCAAGAATCTAAACAGTGCCGTGAGCTCAAGGAACCCAACGGCTCCTAACTGGCAAACCTTATATCGAAGTGGGCGGATTATTGTAAAGGCGATCGATCACTGGAGGTATATATGATAATAGAACAAGCTTGTAGTGAGAGCAAGTGAAGGAAATATTGAGCACGCTGGGACCCGGGGAAAACCAAACAAATGAATGTCGGCGATCGGTCTTTGTCGACAGTAAAGATTACACGACGACACTGACGGCGCTCTTGTGTGATGAATGAAATGAAAGTCGGGTTGCAACCGGGAAGTCGAGGCGCGTAATGGCGATGAACGAATGGCAGGGTAGTTATGAGAGCGGACGAACAACAGCGCTCAATGCAGCCTTTGACAACCCGTAGGCAAGGAAGGAAGGGGGGACACTGTTGAGGGAGAGTCAAAAAAGAGGCCAAAGGAGGGTGGAGTGGAGTTTGTTATGGAAGGGGAACTTACGGCAAGCGCTCGACGTTGGCGGGAGATCTGTGGCTGTTTCTTTCTGGAACCTGGGCGCTCTACAACACGGGCATATCCAGGAGATGGACCCGCGTTAGAGTTCAGGGCGAGGGGCGAGCTTATATGACACAAGACGTGTCGATTGCGGAGGAGGGGAGGGAACAAGCAGTTTGGGATGGGGGATGAGAGATGGAAAAAAGAAGATCGAGCTGTACAGGAACAAGGTCACACTGGTGGTGTATGTATTAGCAGAACAATGCGCGAGAGCGCAAATCTTGGAGCATTCCGTCGCTGTTCTTGCTGGCCATGGGTGATGGGATGGGCTGTTGCTGGCGTGGCTTGGCCCCCTGGAGTGTGTGTGTCTACCCACGACCCGGCTTCTCTGTTGACTCTCGGGGGGCCCTGGTTTTGGGATGAATTCAGCGCGTGGAATCCCTGCCTTGCCGGCCGTCGTCGCCTCCTGTGCGTTCCGCCCGCTTGTAGCCCACTCCAACTCTGCCCCCCCTGAACGGGCCCTGGCCAAAATCTCCTGTGCTGCTGATAGGCCTCTACTGCTGTGCAGCGCCATTACCGCTGCATGGGGGGGGGGGACTTCGAGGGTGCGAGGGCGACTGTGAGTGTGAGACTGTAGTCGCAGCGTCGCGCTGCTTTGTGGTGAGGGAGGGCCATCGTTGCCCTCTGACCCTCTGCCCTCTGCAGCTCCTCTGCAGCCTCGATTCGACGATTACTGGACCACCCCTCTCCTCCCTCGCCTGTTGCGATTGCGGGCTTGTGATTTGCCTGAGGCGATCTCGTTGCCGCTTGCACACGCTACTCCACGGCGGTGATTAGTGGCTCAGTCATTCAGTCGGCCTCCTGCAGCGCCCGAAAGGGGGGGTTGAATGGTGAGAGGCTCTGTGGGTCGCACTAATGCTCAGGTACGCGCAAGGATCCCGCTCCAGAAGCTCCATGATGGCGAAGAGAAGAGAGAGCGAAGCTCAGAAGCAGCAGAAGCTCGTCGCTTTGGACGCTTTCAGCCTATGCAGGACGCGCCCTCGACGAAAAGTCGCCCGGTCGGGAACTAGCAGAGCTCGAGAGCCCCCCAAAATCGACGGAGGGCGGGCTACTCGAGCACTTTTGGTAGCAGGCGCTGGGGCCGAGTCGGCGAGCTTGTCCTCCTCATCGACCCGGATCAAATCTCTGATGCAGCAAGCCTAAACGCAGCGCGCGCATATCTGAG
>JAAMPI010000564.1:0-32086 GCA_013054445.1 Cudoniella acicularis
ACGAGGATATGCAGGTTTTCATATAGGTATTTCTCTCGAAGAACTTTTGCCATGACCTCAAGGTCTTTTGGGTCGCCCCAGAAGCTGCGAATTTTAGTATGGTTCTTCACCGCGCGGATGAGAGGGGCTACTATACCCATGGATGAGGACACAGAGATGGTGCGCCGTGGATATTGCACTTGTATTTTCCATCGTCCGTTAGCAGATAGAGCTTGTACGAAGAAGAGAAAGATTGAAGGGAATAGCAAACTTACTTGGTGGTCTTGCGTAGAGAAAAGAGAATATACTCCTCTGATCAGTGATCACTTCTGATCACGCTTAAGTTGTGTGAGGCTGAATGGAACCGATGACTCCCCTGACTATGACTGGGTGTTTGGGACCAGACATGCTGCAGGCACACGCGGGCAAACATGGGCGTCATCATTACGGTGTGGATGTGTTGAGGCGTTCAAGCCTCACGAAAGGACGAAACTTGAAATCTCTCTATGGGCTTCATAGGAAAGTAATACACGAAAGGAGAAAGATAAAATCTTTGAGTGGAAGCCTTTTTGAAAGTTAGGGATGATCTCAACAGTCGGTTGGAAGGCTGCGAACTGCCAGTCACTCAATCGAAATCCGATACAGAATTGTGGATGAAGTAGCGGGTAACCCCAACTTTCAGGGGTTATGAATAAAGGAACAACTAAATTTAGCTCTTGGTTTCATCACTACACTCATGCTCCCGAGAGTCAGCATGATAGATGGATGAAAAAATGATGAGAGAGAAAGCCTTGCGTAGTTGCAGGTGATAACCGTGGTGATGTTTCATGCGAACAACACGCGCAAAATCATTATCCCGATGATAGAAAAACCGCAGGTGGGAAACAACGAGGAATATGAAATAGAAATACCATTTCCAGTTGAATACCCACGAGTTTGAATCCTCTGCTCGTATTCGCTGTCTTTCTTACTAATCGGGTTGGGGGGACAAGAGAAGTGTGGTGTTGCCGCCGCGTTGGTATTGTATCACGAGACACATGCGCGCACCAAAGTCACAGGACGAAAACCTATCACATGCGACATACTCAAAGGTTCAGCTGTTAATACACAAACACAGTGAGCATCTCTTAACTCTTGAGCAAATTTCAAACAATGTTAGTGGTTAACCTCTTTCCCCTGGACGGAAAACTTTTCTACATACCTTCCCGTTCAATTTCCACTATATCTGCATACATCAAATTATTTTCCACTTATCGAGCTCATCATCAATATGCAGAGCACTCTGTTTGACGATGGGCAAGACGGCTCTTCGATATCTGATCCTGCATTTGACGATGCCGACGATAACACAACAAGTGGTATCCTCTCACGACTTTTGGGTGTCGTGTTGAGTACTTTACCCCTCATCACCAAAATCTTTCTGAAGCACAAATTAGAAGATATGAAGAAGAAGGATAGAGAGCGAAGAGAGAGACGGAAAGACTTTGATTCAGTTGCTTCGGAAAGCTATTATTCTCCAAAACCATATCTTCGTCGAAGACGAACGCGACAGCCTGAACCGTTTTGTGATCAACAACTCCCACCGCAGGCGCGGTCAATAGAAAGGAATCCTAGGGATAAGGATAGGGACCGTGAAAGAGATATGCGTTTTAGGGGTCGGACGCGATATGCTCGTGGAGATTTGCCTGGTGGAAGTCCAAGAACGCAGGACTGGAACCGTTACGAGAGAAAAAATATGGAGCGGAGAAGGTATTCAGAGTCTTATATCGACCGACGGAATCTCCGTCGCAAAAGCATTGTAAAAGGCTATAAACGACGATCTCGTTCTTCAAGTCCCAGACGTCGATCAAGATCGCGGAAGAATCATACCACGGTCAAGGTAACAATGCCATTCTCGGACCAGATCATGCACGCAGGAGCTGTGGGCATCATTGCTGGAGCCACAACTGCGATCCGCCTGCGTTCTTCGGATAAAGACTGGCTTGGAGAGAAAGGGCTTCGTGCTGGGTCTGCGTCGGCTACGGCGGCGGTGGCTAGTTTGGTTGTCGATCGTGATTCGGGGAGAGACTCGGGCCGGGGAGAAGAGTTCATTCGTAGTGCTGCACTGCCGATAATCGCTGGTTTGGGGGTGGATCATATGTTGTGGGAGTAGGCTGGGATCATTGATGTTGCTGACGAGAAGACCTGAAGGACGACCATGAAGGCCAGCGAACTTGAACTAGAATCCTTGAATTACCTCTTGGGGTTAATAGGTGGATTTAGCCTCCTTTCGTTGATGCGCGCACTCGCGGTGGGTATCTGGTATAGGAGGACCTAATGAAGAAGATCAAGGGAACGAAAGGGGGTGGGGAAACGTTACCCATAGGAGGCACAGTCAAGGTTTTGCAGATGGAATTAATGGATTAGGCGTGAATGAGAATCATAAGAAGTCAACAGAAGAGTCTCATCTATTAATCTAATTTCTGAGGCGCCGGCATAATTAGAAATAATAGAACGTGATGATGGATGTTCCCGGATCAGACCTGCTGCTGAAAATGATTCGCTTTTGGATGAGTCGGAGCCCAGTCAATAGAATCCTGCCGAGTTTTGATTTATCGAACTCATTTCTCAGAGCATATCTATTTCAGCCGAACTCTTTAAATCCCTTGAGCTGAACCCAATAGCAATAGTGAATTGTCCTGTTGGTATCTTCCAATTCTGAGCATCGACATCCCAATAACTCAAATCCCTTCTCACCAACTGAAACTCAATGGTTTGCGTCTCTCCAGCGTTGAGGGGGACCTTCTCAAAGCCTCGTAGGACCTTGATTGGTGTTCCGGCAGGTACGGACGCTTGTGGAAGTGAGACATATAGCTGCACAACTGTGGAGCCAGAAAGTGATCCTGTATTCGTGACACTGGTTTTGGCATTCAGGAGAGGCGTGTAGAGATCGGGGTTTCCCCCTGGGGCAATAGGTTGATTGGAAGCTGGGAAAGTAGAAGGTGTATGCGTCAGTGTTGAAAGGGTGAGAGGTGTTTTGATTGAGAAATTAGTGCAGCTGAGTCCGAATCCAAATTCGTAAAGAGGGGTGATATTCTTGGCGTCAAAATGCCGGTAGTCAATAAGCAAACCCTCGGTAAAATTAGACTGCCATGCATTTGCAATCGTTGCGTCGGTGAAGTTTGCGATTGGGATATCATAATCCGAAGCGTTGACAGGAATGGTATAGGGAAGTCTTCCTGATGGGTTGACATCCCCCCAGAGAATGTCAACAATAGAATTGCCGCTTTCCTGGCCTGGATAATGCGCTGCGAGGATAGCAGTTACGTTTGGATTCGTAGCCCAAGGCATGGTATTAATTCCTCCAGAATGAGTAATGACGACGGTATTTGGGCAACGTTTTGCTACGTTACTCACAACTAAAGTCGAGTTCCAATCTGCTTCAAAAGTAGTACGATCGTATCCTTCTGTTGTGAATGTCTTTAAAAAGACAAGACAAACATCCGGCGTTGGGTAAATGCTGTGAAAGTCGTTGGTGGATATGATCGCGTTACTTGTTATGTATTCCACCCTCGCACCTATACTCCGAGCCCGAGATTTGATTGCTTCAATCGGTGACACAATATAAGTATGGCGTCCTGACCCCGACCCTCCTCCAACATCGAGAGTTCCAATATCGAATCCTGGCAAAGGCAGAGGGTCCACAAATGTGAGCCCATCCGTCAGATCGGCGGCATCATTTCCAAATACTCCGATTGTCTTTGGTGTTTTCAGGGGGAGAACTTGGTTGGAATTCTTGAGTAAGACGGTACCAGCGGCGCCAAGGTTGCGAATAATCGTAGCGTGATCACTTCGAACGTCTCGCGCAGGTGTATTGCAGAAGGAGTATCTCTCACTAACCGGCAATTGTGTTTCATACTCGACCTCGAGAACGCAGTAAGACGACGGGTCCAACGTAGGGAAGTTCTTATCCTGGCCAAGTAAGAAATATGGTGTCATAACACGTTGAGCCATGTCATTGAGTCGCGCCACTGAGACGGTACCGTTGCTCACAGCTTCAGTGAGGTTTGCTCCGAAATAGGACGTCGCGGGATCTGTGGAGTCTATGTAGCCTGGCATTGTCAAGTCCAGGCCAGCGTTGGCTGACTTGGCTCCAGAATGAGTTGCAAACCAATCAGAAACGACGTATCCCTGAAATCCAAGTTCATTCTTCAAAATGTTGTTGAGAAGGGGAGAATTCTCGCAAGAATAGGTCTCGTTGACTCGGTTGTAACTGCACATCACACTTGCTGTCCCTGCTTTGACTGCATCGGCGAAAGGCCAGAGGTAAAGCTCGTGTAAAGTCCGATCATCGATATTGGATGAAACTGCATCAATGTTGTCGCCATTTGCGTCGACCGAGTTTGTCCTTTGCGTCTCTTGTTCATTCCCAATGAAATGCTTCGAGCTTGATTGGGTGCCTGCGTTTTGCATTCCGGTGATAGAATTTATCATGGCAATTCCGGTCAGGTACGGGTCGGGGGAAAAGCCTTCCCACTGAAAAGTTGGGAGGTCAGCATATTGTTCTCAAGGGAGACACAAAATAAATGTGCAAATGATATTTTTGGGTAAGGTTGCACCTGAAAATAGGTGCAAGAAGTTGATCAGCAACCCGAGCATTCTTACATTTCGTCCTCCGAGAGGAGATCTGCCAAGTGGACCCGCAACAGGTCTACTTTATGTCAGTAAGTTGGTACCTAATCAAGGATATAAACTTACCCCAAGCCGACATGAGAACCCTTCGCTTTGAACTCAGAGCCGAGAGCAAATCCACGCTGGTACATGAGATCCTTATCCC
Source organism: Cudoniella acicularis (assembly GCA_013054445.1). Taxonomy (NCBI): domain Eukaryota; kingdom Fungi; phylum Ascomycota; class Leotiomycetes; order Helotiales; family Helotiaceae; genus Cudoniella; species Cudoniella acicularis. The sequence goes on from JAAMPI010000564.1 coordinate 4,796, forward strand.
AACTTGCAGCAATAGTCAAACCCGCAGGGAAAATGCTGACCAGATCCATACGGTTGACTGCAGTTGGTCCATCCGAGAGACAAATTCCTGTGAATCCAACCCGTGGGATTGCAGCGATGTTGCCGATACAGAATCCAGAGCCGCCAGTAACAATACCAACTTTCTCTGTAAGATTGAGTTGGTTTACGAAGTTGTTGGCTTGGGAAATTGCCGATGCCCAAGATGTCGAGTCTATGGAAACCATGTCAGATGTGAAGCATAACTCGGTTTGGCGTTGTGAATACGGAAATTAAAAGAATTACTTACAGGTTGCAGAGACATCCCTCTTCTTAAACGGGAGCACATTTCCACTGACAGAAGCTAAAAAATAGGCACCCAGCAGGAAGGATGTGGGGACACTTGGCGGATGCATTGTTGCAGAAGTCTTCGCTAACTTTGCTGGTGTGAGAAGAAGGATGAAGATTGCGAAGCACAAGCAGCAACGTCCAGAATATGCAGGGCGATGGCAATATATATGACGATCCAGACTTCATCTTCAGGCGTTGCTCAATGCTTATCCCCATGGGGTTGTTTTTCCGATCATTGAGGTTGAACATGTCCCCTAGGAAACGATAGTTCGGTGGTGATGAGAAAAGGGCCGTAAGGCTCTCCGCTTTTGCGCTCTTTCATGCTGGATGAAAAGCTTCATTCCTTCACTCGCACGGCCTGGGATGAGGAGATTGCGGGGTGGAACCGCCCAAGACTCTAGCGCTGGCTTTGTGATTGGGCAGATGTCAAAAACTGACAGAAAAAGATTCTGGATCGTCTATAGCGTTGTACAAGACTAGGTCGTTGAGTCGGGCCGTTATGTGAAGCGGAAGAGAAGACATAGATGATTGAAGAGAGTTGACAGTCGGCTCGTCGCTGAATGGCTACATTGTCGCCGTACTCGTATTTCGTACTTCGTTCCTCGTTTTCGTTCCAACTAGGCCGTATTCGTATAAAGCCCACTAGACATTTGTGCCTTGTACCCCGCATCCCCGCACAAGAAAGAACCCATAAACATAATCAACGGAAAAACATCCCGTAGAAAAGCAAAAGATTTCCAAAGGGAAGTGAAGAGAGAAATCTCTGCTTCTTTTAACGAAGTATATACGGGGAATTGTTTCCCTCGTACTATGTACCCCTCTGTTTCCTCCTATTCACAAGCCCCGCTTTTCTCCAATGCCTCCATTCAAACCCGACGGCAACCACCACCCCCAAAAACATACATATACACCACCTAAATCAAAGGCAAAATCAAAGGCAAAACACCAGTATAACACCCCCCACTCGGCGGCTCCATACTATAAATATACGTCCCCCACCAAGGTCCACCACCCCACCAAAGCGCACCCAACCACACATCATTATTCGCCCCCATATATGTCAACATATCCTTCACCGCGCTCTCACAAACACTGTTTGCTCCACCTGCAAATTCACCTAGGACGGCTTTCTTGTTGTTGGCTTTGAGCCAAGCGGTAGCGGCCTTTAGGCGTTCAGAACCGATGGTTGCGGAGACGCAGGTCGCGGAGGTGCCGGATCCGTCGCTGTCGAGGTATTGGTGCATTTCGTAGATGAGCTTGTCAGAGGGGTCCGTGAGGCCTACGAGGGCTTTGTCGTTTCCTGAGGAGGTTGTCCTATTTGCCTGTTAACTCTTCCATCCGGTCTCTATTCTCCTTCTTTCCAACAAAAGAGGGTAAGAGAAAAAAAGGGAGAAAACCAACCAAGTCCAAGCCCCGGAATAACTCGTCCCCTCCACAAAGACATACTGACTAGTCGCTCCGGCACTCCTCACCCCATTAATACAAGCCTGCATCAGCTTTCCCAAATCCACACTCCCCATATCATGCGGCTCATTATTGCAATCAAAGATGACCAACTTATTATCTTTGAAAACAGTAGCCAGCGTTTTCCAGAAAGCTTCGAAGCCAGAGTAGTCGTCGATGATTTTGCCGTAGTAACGTGCGAAGTTGTGAGGATCGAGGATCGCGTAGGCCCCTTTGGAGGTTATGTAGTTTATGTAGGTTGTCATGCCGGATTCATAGGTGGCGTTCAAAGTGGTGGAGGTCATCGAGGTCGGGATTATGCGTTCCATCATTATGGGGACGCCTGTGTGAGAATTATTGTTAGGTTTGGGGGTGATTGTGAAGAGGGAAGTGGGAGAAGGGGAGACGTACGGAAGGCATTGAGGCCTTTGCCGACGAGGGTGTCGATCGTAGCACTGCATTCAAAAATATTATTAAATTTCTTGTTCTCGTGGAAATGGGGGGAAAGGGAACGACATACGTTGGCGGCCAGGTGTAATCTTTATCCAGACGTCCCGGGAGTGCAGTGTTGCCAAATTCGGCACCAGACTCGTTCACACCAAACCATTGGAACTTCTTCGCTGCTTTGCTCTTCTTCTCGATGGTCGGTGCAGCGACAGCGAGCACAGCCGTGCTGGCTACCAGCAATATATTACCGATATGCATGATGGAGATTGGTAATCGAGATGATCACTGCTCAAACGAATTGAGAAAGTTCAAACCCCTGATGAAATTTGGACCAAGACTGAGTGAAAAGGATAGAATCAATGGGGAGTGAAGCTCTTGATATAGATTTGACCTATGGAAGAAGAAATCGTATAATAGCTTAGGCAAAGGAAAACAATATGTGGAAATTTAGGAAAGCGATTGTTTATTCTCCGGCAGTGACGTCCGGACGCAACGTACTAAATTGCTAGATATTACTCCATCGTGCCTGTTCAGGGGCCTTGTGATCGGATACCAAGAAAAGGCGATGGGACTTTCATGGCGGCTGCTTTGCCTGGTGTGGCATGAGATGAAAGATGTGGGGAACTTGTGGGGTGCAGTGCTATCCGCGCTGTTTAGTGGAATAATTGATTTGAAAATCTAAAGAGAAACAGAGCGACATTTCAAGCTGCGTTTCAGGCGGACAACGGGCTAGAATTTCCGAAGCTCTCGCAAACCGCATTGAGGCTCTCGAGGTACTTGCATAGTAGCGGTAGTAAAGTGCTGCCTGGAGCACTTGCCTCTAGTAATCACAAGGGAGCTATGAACAAGCTCATCAATTCCAAGACCACGAACTGCCAGTCACGACTTCGGATGGCAGGTCGTGTATAAAGTTTGCTCCGGAGAAATTAAATGTCCATTTGCGTACACAAAAGCTGCGGAAGGTCACAGTCCGAACCAAAAGCGTACCTGATTCTGGCAAACCCCGCGATTGAGGGGAACAAATATTAGAATAAAGAATTGGCCGAGTTAACGGCATCCCGGGCCTACCAGGCAAAATCTCCCATTGTCTGCTGATAATTTTGATGTATCGTTATATTAGACTTCACTAGCGTTTCGTGAGTTTGAGCAGATTTCGGTGTTGAAACTTACCGTCAAGTTTAGGACCCAGGATTGGTGGGATGAAAAAGCAGGCTCAATTTTCTAAAATACATACTGGCGAGCAACGCGTTATTCTTGATCACTTGCTAAATGAAGACGATAGCTCAAATGAGACTAGTTCTTGATGTGAAAGGTCACGTGCATGGAGGATTTTGATATTACAGATCCCGGTCCATGACCAAAGCGCCTTTCTTGACAACTTCGTCCATCCACTTCGGGTCGAGTACTTCTTCGTTCAAGTATGGAGAGAGGTCGGCAGTTTCCAGGTTTCGATCTTCAATTGTGAATCCAAGACCTAGGAATGCCCATCTGGAAAGTTGTGAGTAGTGAAGTCGGGGCGCTGCAGAAGAAATCACTTACGGATTATGTTTGTTTTGGTAGGTGATGTTGTAATCTTCATACCTAGGAGTTTCGATTACTTGGCAATAATGAAGCGAGCTTCCTGGGAATACAGCATTGACACGACCAGTTTCATTGTCTATCATCGAGTCAGCACTACGCTAACATAAAATATTCAAAACTTACTTCTGTACCAAGATCGACAGTTTGATGACCATACAGTCGACTTGATGAACTCTTGGGTATGGGCATTGAAGAGATCTGTGATATCCTGTTTTGGGACAATTGACTTGATGAATTCACCCTGCATCTTCTTGATCATTTGAATGGCGTATTGACCGACGTAACTCAAAGGTCCCATAACAGATCCATTTTCAACAGGCCAAGTTGGGCCAATGAAAGTGATGAAGTTTGGCATGTCGGGAACAGTAATACCCAAGTATGATTCTGGACATTGCTTCCACTTGTCACTCAAATTGATACCGTTCTGACCGACAATGGGGAATCTTGGTCGGTATGAAACGTCAAAACCGGTGGCGCAGACGATCGTGTCGACCTTTTCCTCCGTGCCCTCGGTATCGATAACAGAATTCCCCGTGATTTTGTTCACGGCCGTGAAATGAACGTCGACGTTTGGCTCTTGAATTGCCCTCACGTATGGATCGCCTTCATGAATTAGCACAAACGCTCGTGAAAACTTGAAGGAAATTTACCTGGTGTGATTCTTCGACAGCCTACGGCGAATTTCGGGGTAAGACCTTTTCGAAGCCGTTCATCTTTGATATGCTCCGCCATTCTATTACTAAACATCTTTTGTGCCGCTTTTTGGCCCTCTCCTTCAGTAAAAAAAAAGTTCCCATAAACCGTTCATTTGGCCTTCAAGGTATTTGGCATGTTTGAGGAGTTCCCTTATATCAGCCCTGAACTTGTTGCGCTCTTCCTCTTTGTAAGGCTTACGGTCTCCGTCATTTCCTGCCATAGAAATAAACCAAATCGGGGTCCGAACGTAAACGTGGATATGCTTGACATGAGGCTGCATGCCCGGCAATGTTTGGATAGATGAAGCACCTGAGCCAATTATAGCGACGGATTCTCCCTTCCATTGTTCCTCTTGATAGTCCTTGGGCCATCTAGCAGTATCTATTGCTATTAGAAAATTCTCAAATGTTATTGCTGGACAACTTACGGATTACTTTTCCTTTGAATTTGTCCAGTCCCTCGATTTCTGGCCACTTGAAGTTGTTCAGAATTCCCGTTGCATGAAGCAAAAGATCGCATTTCTCTTCGAATTCTCGCAGAGCGGAACCTGGGTTTGTTTGGCAAAGCTTCACAGTCCATTGACCGTCATCTTCATTCCAGTAGCATCCGATGATCTCCGTATTAAAAGTCATGTATTTTCGCAAGTCAAATACTTCACACACTTTGTCGAGGTACTTCCAGATATCTTCAGAATCACTAGCGTATCGTGACCAATCGGGGCTGTGGAATCAGCGTCAGGATAAACACTTTGAAGTCGGGTTTCGAAGACTTACTTCAATGCAAAATTGTAAGTGTATGCGTGAGAGGGGACGTCACAAGCCGCTCCTGGATAACGATTTTCCAGCCAAGTGCCGCCAATATCTTCATTCTTCTCGTAAATAACATGCTCAACACTGCTCACTCATTAGCAGGATACGAACAGCATTGGTGGGAATTGAAGGGGTGGGAAGCCTACTTCTCACATTGCTTCTGAATCTGATATGCCATCATGATTCCCGAGACACCGGCACCGATTGTCAGAACTTTGAGTCTGCGGTTCTTGGGATCTCGGAAGGTGACATCAGGAATCTTATACCCATCTTGACCGTTCAAAGCATTGGAGTAGAATGACATTTGGGAAATATCTAGCGCCATGTTGACCTGAAACTTGAGCGTTGCTTTGGGGGGAATGGGACTGAAGAGGTTGATGGAGAAGGAGAGAGAGTTGGGGTGAAAGCTAGCTTTTATGAACGCTAGGGCGGAGAAGAAGGGAAGATTGAATTAGTGGACTGATTTGAGAATGGAAGTGAAAGACAGTTGTTGAACAAAGGAGGAGTATATTGACAAGAGGGAATTGAAGTAGAGTAGTTCAGTTTTGGTGAATGGATATGGGAGATGGTCGCTCAAGAGCGGGGTTTGGAGTGATACTGTACTACTAAGGATCTTAGCGACTTGACTAGTGACAAGTACACGCAGAATGCCTTCCAGGTTGGTAAAAGGATCAGCAAGTTGTGACACTTGAGCTCATGCCTTTACGAAGTACCCTAAAGTCTGAGCAGGCCAGCCGGTTGAGCCGGGCGATGCGCGATGCTGTGCAGCTATCAACAATGAAGACACCCCCAAAGTGGCAGCCGCAGGATACGATGGGTTGTTGAGAATGCTGGCGGTGTCCCTCTCTGCACTTTAGTTCGCCTAACATGGGTCCATACTCCCCCCTATTTCACTGCCAGGTTGGAATATAGGGTTGGCGAGACCAGGGGAGGATTCACACGAAACACACCATATTTACAGCTGCTAAGTCACGGGAGCGACAACACACGTAAGCTGACACCCGAGCGATAAACACTCTTTGTTTTGTGCCAGCAAAAAAAAATACCGTGAGTGGAGGGGATTTCGGAGTTAGAAAGGGCTTCGCATTGGAGAGAGGAGAGAGGAAGTGAAATTGACGTTGCGAAGGATTCCTGCCACGCTGCCGGGGTATCGCAATTGCGAAGCTACACGCTAATTTTAGACGCCAAAATCTGGGGTCAACTAGCTGCCGAGCATCCCTACAGCACAGCACTGCAACCTCACTGGAAGGAAGAATCCCCATTCACCACCCATCAGCTTGTTTCTCCCACCACAACTCCACAATCCAAAGTACGGTATTATTCACGCCCACAAACGCCTCAATATACGCATCGCAGTGCGTCTCCAGCATTGCCCTGACTCGTATACAACATGACGGCTCTCACGGCTGGTTCGATCGATCTCGATAAGCCAGGCAAATACCCCATCGTCCTGAGCGATGCCCTGCTCGGGAAAACGTCCAGAGAAGTCTACACAGGAATCCGATGTACGTCGCTCTCTCAGCCTCCAGTTCTCCAAAGCTCACATCTCTGCAGATAATCACAAGCCAGACCCCTCATCCAACTCCAGTTCAATGCATCTCGAGCCCTCAGATTCCGACCCCACAAGCTACGACCTCTCCCTCCGAGACAACTCCGACAAATATGCATATCACGGCGTACGTACATCTGCCGATGGGCAATATGTTCTCATCTTCGATCCTGTTAAGAAGCACTTTGTACTGCATCGAATTGACTCCACCTTCGATATGAATCTCGTCAGTACCCCATGGACCCAAGACGAATCTACCCTACGATCGGAATACGATCAATTGAAGGGCACTTCCCCGAAAGCGCCAGTCGCAGCACAGCCGCCTAAGAGGAGACCTTCCAAAACTACAAAGAATGCAGCCGCTGCCACAAAGAGCGAACCGAAGCGCAAGAAGGCTGAGAAGGTGACAAAGCCAAAACCGCCCCCACGAGAACCCACTCCAGAAGAAGAAGAGGACGAATCAGACGACGGTCTTACAATCGAATACCCCGATGGGCCACAACAATACACATACCAACCTACACCTGTGTTTCAAAGGAATGCTAGTGAGAGCGAAGAGGATAGTGACGCCGAGGGCGAAGAATATGAAGATGAGCGAAATCAAGACGTGGATCATCTAAAATTACCAAGTCCCGCAAACAATGTCTCTGCGCTTAGCGATGAAGATATGGAAGCAGACCTGGAAGCAGAATTAGAACGGGAACTTGAAGCTGCAGGAAATGGGGCTGACGAGAGCAGCGAGAGCGAGGAAGAATAAATGGCACATATAGAAATTTGGGAAAATGGCGTTGGAGGACCTATGGGTATCTGGCATCGGAGCTCGGGAAAATACCTGGTTAAACAGCATGTAGACTGGTTGGGATAGGATAGTATTGGAGAAATGGATCATCTTAACACCAAGCGGCTAGTGCCTAATTATTTTCCAAGCCGCGGCGCCTCTTTTCTTTGTCAATATTTTTCAAATCCCCTTGAGTTCGATGCTCTCGTCTTAAATCGCAAGCAATATTACCCGTCTTTTCTTTGGTTTATTTAAGCATGTCGCGCAACAGGCACATTCGTGTTTTCAGCTCACAAAGTCAAAATCGAGGAAGAGTTTCTACCTATCTAAGATCTAGGAACAAAAAAAGCTTTTAGTGTTCAAACCGCTTCTTCAATGCCTTTGATCTATTTCCGGAACTTCCGCCTTGATGCCTTTTGATCAATTGAAAGGGCGGAATATTTTTCTTTGTGACATATTATCTCATAATACTCTTTAGCCCTTAGTATGTTGATATATTCGTAAATGTATCAAATTGTAAATATTTTTCAAATTTCTCGGCATATTGCTTAAATTCTCCAGCTCAGCCCAATCAATGCTACAATGAAGGTGTTCAAGCAATTAGTCCGCGGTATACGCCCAGATCCGCAAGCTGAAAGTTCTAGCTCTGCCTCTCGGCGGCCATCAAGAAGTCAAAAAAAATGAATAGAAGTGGAGCTGGCGCGCCACCAATCCTAAGATCTGCAAAAACTATTGATGTCGCTCAGAAAAAAATAGAAAGCATGTATCGAGACATCTCAGACCAAAGCGCTCAACAGAAGCAGTTCCGTGCCACGTATACATATAAGAATCCATTCAATGATTTCGACGTTTCAACATGGTCCGCCAAAACGCAGCGACGTTTTCAAGAAGCCATGGATGAGAATGTTCTGGGATTGGAATATCTGGTCGTCGCAATGCATTCCATACCTTTCGAGAAATTGATTATAGGGGATAGTGACGATGACTAGATTGCGCTAAGGGAAATTGTTCATGATAACAGGACTAGCCTTCAGATGTTTGTTATTACCAGAAGCATTACATATTCTGAGAATTACAACTACGGCAAACTGGCAACTCAAGCTTTCGGAGCACTTACACCACATAAAGCATACCAAGACTTCAAAACCCGCCCCGTTGATCCCATCTAGTCTATCTAACAATGTACGGCGACACCGCACGATCCAAATATTAAGACTCCAAAACCTACCCGGCCAAAGAAATAGCCAACATCAACAAAAACACCTATCTCCAAGGCCGCTTCAACCAGCACAAACGACCATCAACCTAGCCTCTCCACTAGTCCTATCCTCGAGATCCACGATTCGCATCCGCCCTCGAAGAACCCAACGCCGTTTACCCTTATTGCCACGGCACGAATTGCTTCGGACACGCCACCTACGGGAAACCCTCACACCGTCCAGACCCCCCAAATTGCACTTGCTCTGACTCCAGATCCTGGCTCCAACCACCCCTTATCGAAATCCGCGAATACGCCCCCTTCCCCTCCGACCCCTACGGAACCATCAGCCGCGGCATCTACGCTCTACAACGTATCCCTGCAGGCACAATCATAGGAGAATATAACAGTATCTTCATCCCATTACAAGAAGATACATGCGGCGACGAGCACTATCTGTTTAATTTCGAAGCTCCTACCTTAGACGACGAATATGAGGAATCTTGGTCCCATAAAAGAACATGTTTGGTTTCTGCTGGGGAAAGGGGGAATTGGACGAGGTTTTTGAATCATACTGAGGGCGAGATTCCAGTTACGTTTGTGCATTTGCTGATTGGGGGCAGACTTAGGATTGTGGCGAGGACGGAGAGGGATGTCAGGTTTGGGGAGGAGGTTTTTGTGTCTTATGGCCCGAATTCTTTTGCTGATTATGGTGCTGGTGTTGGTGGGGGGATTGGTGGGAGGAGTACTAGGGCAAAGGGGATGGGTGCAGGGAAGATGACGAGGAGTGTGAATAATGAGGGGATGAGGAGGATGGCGAAGAGGAGCGCAGTGAGGAAGAGTATTGTGCCGAGACATTGGAAGGATACTAATGTTGGGGTTGGGAGTAGTAAGTTTAGTGTAAAGGTCTATACGGGGAAGGCCCGGCTTCCACGGCTATAGTACGGCGTTCATAGCTTTAATTAGCTACCTTCTTTGCTAGATTTAAACCTAATTGAGAAGGTATAGCGGTAGATAAAAGAAGAGCTAAAGAAATTACCGTATGTGCTAAAAAAGAGGGAGAATTTGTATAAGGAGTTGTAAAAGCTTTAAGATCGGGTAGATCCACGTGACTTCCGATATTATACCGAGTAATTAACTTGTAAAATCGAGGATGTGATTAAAGTACGTGGATTAACTACTATTAATTGATTCACGTTCTTGATTTTAAGTTAAAATAATACGAATTGTGATTTTAGTGAGTTTTAAAAGTAAGAAGGTCATTTTCATGGTTCTTCGCTTAGGTGTACGGAGAGTAATGGCCCCAACTCTTACATATAGTATGTGCTGAAAGAGCATAATTGACTCCCATTAAGGGTCCAAAATCAGCTCTGGCAGGAACCCTTGTAAGGGGAGCAGAACAGGTACCCTGGCAAATTCGGTCAGGAAACTGTAGCCGCGCCAAAATCGGACCCGTATTATGGTGGGCAGGTTGACTGAGGGCATGCTCAGGATGCCCAGGCTCTACTCAGGCTCTCCTCAGGCTCTCCTCACCCTCAGCTCAGGTAAAAGCGGCCGCTGCTCACGTCCAGAGACTAAAACGGAACCAGCACGAGAAAAAATTCACATAGAGTTGGGGGTATTTGTTGACAATTGCCATTCAATCCTCTTAAATTATACACATTCGCAAGTCTAGATTGTCAACCTCCTTGACTCTTGCATCTATAATAGCGTCCCTTCCTCCGTACTGAATTGAATTTTGTTGTCACCAGTTCGTTTCTTGTCTAAGTCAATGATGGCGTTGCATTATAACCATACCTGAGTTGACACGTAGATTACCAATCAGGCGACGTGCGCCACCTGCCAACACTGCGGGATTTCTTTTGCGAGCGCTGTCATCCACCAACCCGAAATTCGTACTGCAATCAGAACACGGTATCGTCAAGTATTATCGCAATGTTTTGTCAAAAGTGCGAAGAAACGCTGGTGAAGCCGCTCACTTTGCTGGCTAAAGGCGGTTCACTTTATCTCTTCTCCAAACCCCACCACACGACCCCAAGAGGCCTCCTTGACGCAGCTCAGTCAGGTTGTGGACTATGTCAGGGAATTGTAGATAGCCTACGGGTGTACAAGTTTCTCTTAGATCCGCACACAACATATAACGGCGGCTTTTTAATTGTCGGTTGCGAGCGGAACTTGGATCGATATCGCTGGTTTGAGATTAAGATCGACTCTGCGCCTACTGTCCCTAAATTTAGGATCACACTTTGGGGCTTTCCAGTTACCGGGCCCTTAGAGCTGCGCCCAGTGCAAGGACGCGGGGGACGAGTAGAAGGCTTGCAGTTTGAAAATCCCAGCACTCCATTGTTGGAGCAATATGGCATGAAGAATCTCTCTTGCTATGACACCGGAGATGAGAAGGTCATCGATCGCGGTAGATGGTGGATTGAGAAATGCCTTGGAGAACACAAACTCTGCAAAGACGATTGGGTACCAGACTATGTTCCACCACGTCTGCTTGATTTGAACAATAAGCTACCAGTTTTGATCGACACACGGAAGCTAGATGCTGGAGTTTGCTACGCAGCATTGAGCTACTGCTGGGGAATAGAACCTTCACACTTGAGGTTAACGTCAGAAAATGCCAACAAACTAAGTCAAGGAATTCCATTTGGCGAACTACCCAAAACTTTCATTGACGCTATCAAGGTTTCGAAGCAGCTCGGCATCAACTATCTTTGGATTGATAGTCTTTGCATCCTTCAGGCAGGGGTGGGGTCATTTGAGGACTGGCAAACACACGTCTCTAAGATGGCAGTTATATACTCCAACTGCGTCTTGAATATTGCAGCAGACCACGGGGCAGACGCAAATTGTGGGCTGTTCTCGTCACGTAATCCTCACCACATTGGTCCAAACTTGATTAAGCCGCCGTTGCATCCGATCACGCCCTCTAGAACTAAAGCTCCCAAGGACAGAATTGACGAGCGAACTGTGGATTACTCGGATACGTTTGTCATATTGTCACATGAATTTTGGAGGGCAAATGTTATAGAATCCGTGCTCATGGGAAGAGCATGGGTCTATCAGGAACGTTTCCTAGCTCCGAGAACCCTTCACTTTGGCAAAAACCAACTCTTTTGGGAGTGCAATGAATTGGAAAGAGCGTGCGAGGCATTTCCCAATGGAATGTCACAGCTGGTTCACCGCCACTGGTACAACCAGTTTCCAAATTCTTGGCGGAACTTTGGAGATAAAGATACTTATGAACGACAATGGTGTCGAATCGTTGAGAACTTTTCAAAGGGAAACCTCTCACACATGGCAGACAAACTGCCAGCCATAGCAGGCATCGCTTCAAGGGTATTCATGATATATCAAGACGAATATATCGTCGGCTTTTTCAAGAAACAACTTCCGCGGGCTCTCTATTGGTACCCTCGTCGAGGCCGGGCCATCAAGCCTCCATATCGAGCGCCTAGCTGGAGTTGGGCTTCAGTCCAAGGCGAAGTAGATTTTGAATTACCTGGCAACTTTGAACCCGCCCTGTCCCTGGCAACGATCGAAAAGCTTGAGGTTCAATTGGTGGACAAAGAGAATCCATTCGGTCAAATCGTCTCAGCTTCCATAACTCTTCGCGCACAGCTTTTTCGGCCTCTGGGGAGAAGCCAGCAAAATAATCATGACGATGTTCTAGTAGAATACGTCCATAACAAGTCGTCCGGATCCGCCCGGAAAACCAAGGAAGTGATTATAGAACTTAAATTTGACGATTCATCTGTAGCGCAACCACCTCAACAACAGTTATTCTATCTCTGCTTGCATGGATCTAGGCTCCAGATGCGCGTTGGGCTTATACTAGTTTCTCACTCTGATGAACCCGATTGCTATATTCGAGTGGGATCATTCGTAGTGTCCACGTGGGGCATTGAGAAGGAGCACCCTTATTCCATAGTCAAAATCCTATAGCTGTTATGGAAAAGTAGTGTGGACAACAGATCGAAGTTGTATGTCGTTGAGTCGTAGCTTCTTGCTAGTTTATCCACAGAACACCGCGTTTTTGAAGCTCTCACAAAACAACCACCTTGCTTCATGCTGTAGCGTTTATTCGATAGTGGCCTTCGGTGGAAGTGGTTCTTTGTTGATCTCTGAGAACTTCAGTGATAACTCTTGTAGAGGATACTCGACTGCCAAAATTCTGCCCCAATTTACCGCTACCACTATTTACTAACTTCGTTTATCTGTCGCTATCCTCAGGATCATAATTCCTGTACTTTATGCAATCTTGGTCTCATGTCCAAGCTCTGGATTCGTCAAGTCGTTGTTGAATGCTTGCAGTTTTAGCCCCACTATGCTAAACCAGACAGAATCCCCGAACGAGGCAACTGCAAGTGTGCTCGCTCGTCCTGTGTGGCCCACATGATAGATCAGCAAGTTCGCTTTGAAGTGCTTTGTACTATGTCATGCTAAAAACTACCTCAACGGGCTATAGTTGCAAATTTACAGTTGGCTTTCAGGTACTTCGACACGTTCCAAGTCCCGGAACAGCAAACTCACTAAACGTGTAAGAAATTCAACAGGCAACGAAACTAACTACTTGAATCTGAGTACATCAACACCTGATCTTTTGGCATGACTGTCCATAAATTCACCTTGCATGATGCCTTCAAAATACGCCTCCCCCATGAAATAATGGTAATAACCCAATTCTCTTACCACTACAGGAACCGTGCATCCATGCAATATATATATCAAGTCCCCAGGTCTTGTATGCTGGTCTGTCAAGCCCATGTAACTAGATTCGGACAGAGTGAATCTCTTGAGCCGACCAACTTTGTTGAATCTTGCAATGAAGGTTTGCATGAATTGGTGTTTTAGGGAATCTCTGAGCGTGCCATGGCGGTTTTTATGGAAGTCCTCTAACTCATCCAATATGAAGAGGTCAAAAAAAAAAGCGTCAATCTAAATTCATCGGAGTCGTTCTGATCTTGAGAGTTCCATGCCGCAGAAGGTTGGACCCCGTTGAGTACCCTATCACCACGATCAACAAACTCCCGAAACGCTGCCTCATATGCATCCCGAACCTCCTCTCTGTGGGCGAGTGCAGGCTCCCCACCACCCACCAGGGTCCTCCAGAATCTCTGTGCGAAGGCATCTTGATTTCCATATCTCTGCACTGTGGCATCGTTATTGTCTACCATCGCTTTCCACCTTCTTGCAGGCTGACAATTGCCCATATTGCACTCATCGGCTTCCAAAACCCCGTTAACGAAAGTGTCGTGTACTGCCAGAACTGTGTTATCTTCTTTGATTTCGTACTATGGGCTTGATCCGAGTGAAGCAGTGTAGTGAATAGTCTCGTACTCATAAATAAGACTGAGGTACTTCCATCTTTGCCGAACATTCCAGTTGTCAGCTTCTTTATAGCCGAAGGTAGAATGGTCAAGGTCTATTCGCCAGTCCGGCACCCACCTAGAAAAATCATTCGGGACGGTTCTCGATTGGCTCTGGCAGAGGGGTTCCTGGCAGTGGTGGCTTGCGCAGAGAATATCAAGACTGTCGCTTTTCTAGACAATTGATTTAAATTCTTGTAGGAAAAGTTCATCAATGTCACATCCATAATTGGGAACAATATCCGGGATTCGCAACCTATCCACCATTCCAAGCATGGCATATATCTTGTCTCTCGGATCTGTGGATTTGCAATGTCTTGTTGCGACAAGCATCTCGAATATCCCAGGTACCGCTCCAGAGCTTTGACTAGATTTGATACTTACTAGAGCGAGCACTGGTTCAAGAGCAGAGATAGTAACATCAGGTGGAGAGCTGCCACTAACTCTATGGGTCTGTTTCCAGAAGTCCATACTGAATCTCAGAGCGGCCCAAAGCTCGTCCCATGAGATTATCATTTCCCCACACTGAATCTGGATCCGGCTGGACAATACTATTTCTTGCTGGATCCACACACGCATCCAATAATTTAACATGCATATTTTATCCAAAGACCAACAGAGAACGACGATATTAAATTCCTCTTTCCCATCGGCCATTTTCAGAATCTTAGTGGGTTGTGCTGTAACTTCAACATGAAATTTTGCAAGTCGTGGAACAGAATCCATCCCTTCCTTCAAATAGGTGTCGCACAAGCCCAGCCAGACGATGGTCTCCGTCGCAGTCTGATATATCTTTCTCATCATTGAAACCTAGCAGTTTCTCTCCTCCACATCCTGCTAGTTGATACAGATAGCATCGATCCATATAGGTAATTGAACAGATCGTTTCCGTAAGTAATAAAGAGCGTCAAAGAGATTCCATGAAACATCTGCAACTTGTTAATCGATGATCGCCTTTGGTGGAGTTTGGGTCCTTCCTCACGTATAAGAGAATGAGATGTATGGGATTGAAGAAACGTGTGGAATCTGGGTCATTGATAGATGTATAGGGGTCTCGGAGGCTCCAGGTAAAATGTTCATGAGACGTATCGCGGAAGTTGTTGGAAGCTTTTCATAGGTGAAACCATGAAATTCGTGCTCGTTGATGTATTCCAAAGTGCTCGATGCTAAAGTATATGGCCGTCCATTGTGAATCTCACAGCAACTTTCACACCGTTCATCCCTATGAGTGGTATATGGAGGTGTAGTTTCTTCATTGGTATTATCATTATGAAAATCCAAATTGTCGAGAAACGCATTGAGAGCGTTATTGTTTTGCGAATCAACCACCACCTGCTCGAGCAACACTTTATTGTCGTCACTCTTATCCATTACGGCACGAAAGCGAGGAATTCAGGAGATCGGGATCTGGATCTAGTCGACAGCCATTCTTGAAAGGTCGTATTTTTGCGGTCCGGAATTCCTCAACGGTTGTTAAATTTAGGCAATCATTCATGGGTCGAAAATCACCTGATGGTGGCTTCGCTATCGGGAAAAGGTCTATCGACTCGCTATCCCTCGTGAGCGGAATTTTTGATATTAAACTGAGTTGCTTATTGGCCATGGATACGAATCTCCCGTAACTTAGGGCGGATTTGCAATAGTGAGGCTTGCTTCATGTGCTCATTGACCTTCACGGTGTTCAATCCGCAGCCACCAGCAACGATGCTGCAGCGTTATGCAATGCTACATTGCTGCCTAATGCGCAAAATGATATTTTTCCTTTGATCTATTCACCGAAGCTCTGGCTCGCATACATCGAGTCTTAGTGCCTCATATGGCTCTTGCACCTCTTTGCAAGTTGGTATCACTGGCTTTTATATTCTCAGCGAGGCTTCGCAAAAGCTCTTCTTCCACTCCTAACATTATTGAATATATTTTCCCATAGCAGAAAGAACTTTTTGTTCTGGCTGCTATCAGGAAAATGGAGGATTACGACCATATATTGGGCAGTACTGGTATTCCAGGAGGCATGGGACGATATAATCGACACAAGTCGTATCATGTTACCACCACAGCAGAGATCCCTCAAACGAGTATCGAAGAAACTTCTGATGAGCCTATTCGCCAAGAACCAGACATTAAGCACTTTTACGAAGGCCCAACTGAATGTCCCTGCGGGGAGTGTATCAACTGGGTGGAGCGAAAACCTGTTCAAGTCTCAAATGCGAACAAGGAGAAATTTGCAAAAGCAGCAATCAAAGTGTACTATGCAAAGGACTATTCAGGCAACCCCCATATTTTTGGGGGAGTAGGGGTTCTCAAATTCCATTCCCTGGAAATTCAAAGTCCACATATCTTGAGTGCTTGTCAGGAGATCTTGGAAGAATACGGAATCCTGGTTTCGGATCGAGAAAATGTCAAGATTGTGGCTCCGTTCCAGGAGCTCTATTTTGCACATAAGAGGATCTCGGATCTTAAAGACGCCTCTGAAAAGAAGTCAATTACCTTCAAGCATCTGGAAGTCCTAATAAGTTTCATGGACGAGTTATTTGGGAATACTGTCAAAGTTGTTTCGGGCCTCATCGCCAAACGATTGATGTGCCTCGAGCATGCTTGAACACTCTTCTCCAAAGGGCTCACAGTTTATTCAAAAGTTCGCGATAAACACAGACTCTTCCAGGTCGAGAGCACCATGCTTGTACCAAAATCAACCTGGAGTGACGAGTATTGGAATATCAAATATAGTGGCCACGAGTTTGACTACAATTCGACTTCGTTTACTATCCCGAAATATTGCGATAATATGCTCATTAACAACCTTGATGTTTATCCCATTGGTTGTCATGAAGATACCAAGCTACCAGCGGTTTTGAACGAGAGGGGAAAGAGGGTGCTTCAGTTCCAACACACTTATTACCAATCCTATACTGGAATAGCCTATACCATGGATTCGAAACGTTTCAACGTAAGCACAGCTCAACAGCTAAGGAAGAAATTGCTAACTATTGCGTCAATCGAAAGGTTACTGGGAGGGTCGTCATTGATACATTTCTCGCCTCAAGAGAAAACACCTTCGTCGAATTTTCGGTAACTAAGCTTGAGATTGCTGAAGAGAAGAAGTGGAGTGAGTGTCCCTCTAGCTAGAGAAACAATACTAGTGTCCCAGTGTCTTTTGATATCGATAATGTGTATGATGTTCAATGGAACGCCGAAGATTTTGATCATCTGGTATATCCAGAAGCAAAGGAGGATTTACTCCTCACATTTGTGGAGAACCATCAGACTACTGGTAACCAGGTGGATGATGTAATCTCTGGCAAGAGTAGGAGAGAATATATTCCTATGTTGTGCTCTCTTCAATTGACAAATATCCAGGCCAAGGACTAGTTCTCCTGCTTAGTGGACCACCCGGTACTGGAAAAAAGCTTAGTGCTGAAGCTAGTATGTGTCACACACCAATATAATAGAATAATTACGTTAACTGCTTGCCACCCAGTTGCGGACAAGGCAAAGAGACCCTTTTATCACCTCGAGGTCGAGGAGCTGGCGATTGACCCTTCATCACTTGGAGAGAATCTATCAAAAGTATTGAACATTGCAACCGAGTGGGATGCAGTTGTAATTCTCGATGGTATGTGACTTCCTCCATGTATTTAAATTTCAGAGTTAACATCCCCTTTAAAAGCAGATGTATTCCTCGCAACGTGATCAATTCATGACCGAGCTCGGGACGAGCTCGTCTCAAGTACGTGCTCTACTAATAGAAATAATATTCCGAGCTAACGTTACAGCCTTTCTACCTCAACTTGAATATTTCCGAGGAATACTTTTCTTGACAACCAACCTCCTAGACGACATTGATGATGCTTTTCGTTCTCGAGTTCACATACATATCCTTTTCTCTTCCTTGACCTTTGAGTCTCGCCTCTCGATCTGGCGCAAGTTTCTCTCTAGAGTACAGAGCCCGGCCCTTGTGGTGGATGCTGAGTCTCCTCCGACAGGGGGCAAGGATGTTAGGCTCCATGTAACTCTTAGTTCTAAAGAGGAGAAAGAACTAGCTTTGTAGGAGTTGAATGGGAGAGAGATCAAGAATGTTGTCTTGACGGTGAGAACCTGGTGCCTCTGCAAAGGCATTGATATGACGCTCAGTAGATTGGAAACTGGAATATTGTCAGCCACGCCTTTTTCCAAGAAAAGAAGTGCTGCGGAGGTAAATTAGACTTGATTTCTTGGACTTGACAGACACCGGACATTGAAATTAATTCTAAGCATTTAGCAAGTCATCCTCTTCTCATATGCTTCATGTATCTTTACTTGAATTCTCTCAGATAAGCTGTATTTACAGAATAGATAGTTGTATTGATGCTAATTATTCGAAGATTCACTAAAGATGGAGGGGAGAGAAGGTGATAGACTTTAGAACAGGTGGATGATGTTATCTTAACATTAGCAGATCCAAGCTTTTTTGTATATATCCAGAGCAAGTTAATAAATAATATACATTCTTAATTTTAACGATTATTATGACTTTATATTACTAATTTAATATGTTTTTACGTCTATTCTCGAGAGAATTAATAAATCTAAGGCACGAGACTTGCGGAATTTTTGAAATGTTTGTGAATAATAAGGCTGAATTGGATTTTAAGAAGACTTATACAAAGGTGAATAGCTGTGTCTTAGTATTAATTAATCTTATAGTAGCTTTGACACTAAACCCAATCCCAGAAGTCGTGGCTTTCTCATGCTATATAAATCTCTCTATATCCTCACTATTCATAAACCCATGCATGTAGCATCGACTAACCGAATATTACTGCGAACTACTTTGTTAGTTCGGATCACTTCTAGCTGGAACAACTCTAGCATTTTCCAAGAGACGCAGAACGAAAGACATGGAACTGCCACCTGGCGCGTAGGTAATATCGCTTTCCTGTTTAAGGATGAGCGCCAACGCGTAATATCCTTCACCAGTAGTTGCAAACTTCCAACCACGAAGCTTTTCTCCTAGTGATCATAGTAGCTGCTGGCCTTTCACTCGCGGATTGACCACTAAGCCGGAAGTTTCTAATTTGCAATTTGCTCGACTTTTTGACCTCAAGTTATAACAGTGGACGGTAAACAGCTCTTCTCCCTCGCCGTCAGTGTTGCGTGCTAGCGACTGGTTGATTGCAAGTCGCCATGATTCCTATAACCCAAATCCAAAATCCAACTTCCATATCGAACCGCAAGTCTCCAATGAGAGCGTGGGATATATCGATAGCGATCTTCCAGATCTCCTTCATATTCCCCCAAGTAAGCTGCCCATCTTCCGTCCAACTCAACTTCTTAGCAAACAGCTAATCGCTCTATTCTTCCAGGTCACTTTCCTGTTTTCGAACCTGTTTGTTCAGGGGAGTCTCGGTCATAGAATCGATTGGCGTTCGGTCCCTTCCGGGTTGGCTTCCACCGCTCACGTTCGTGCAGCTCAAATTGCGCCAATGCACGTAGACGTTCCAGATTCTGACTCTCAATCACATCCAATTCTCGGCTCTCAGAGCTCCTGATTGCAAGCATGAGCATCGCATGTAAAGTAAACGTTGCATCATTTCCAGCATTATGAAGATCCCACTTTTTATATGGGATCTTAAGTTCTTCTAAAAGAGCCCAGAGGGTGAACCTCGTCATTGGCGTAGTAGAGATGGAGTTTTTGGTGGGGCCAAGGAGGTTCCAAGTTATGCTATACGTGTCGAGTATCGCCACCACAGGCGCAATCTCGTGGACAATAATCCCGTGTCGTTTCAGCATCTTTAGATCCTCTTTAATTGAGTGGCCGACAAGAACTATTTTTCTTAGAGCGCGGGGGTCGGGAGAGCTGCTATCTTCAATGCGCAAGCATTTTTTAATGGTTTTAGGTAGGTTTACCTGTTTCACCAGATCTGTCTCTGCAAACACACATTCTTTGAAGTCTGTGGCATCACAGTAAATGAAATCTTTCGAGGCATGAATCGTTGAAAATTGTTTGGTCGATATGAAATTGTTGGGAAGAGATGGCGATGTGGATTTGAAGTGTCGAGTCTCGAGAATTGCAATCCCAAATTCTCTGATAGGAGGGGCGCCGGGTTTGCCTTTGTCGTATTTTGATACTTCGAGATCGATAGCTATGAGAATGACGTCTGAAAGGGGGTTGGAGTCGTTGAAATCTCGAAGTCCAAGTAATTGCTCAGCGAACTCCAATCCTCCATTGGGAGAAATGCGCCACTCGAGATCCTTTTCGCGTTTCTTCTGTTTGCGAGACGCCATTAAATACCAAGGCTTCTAATGAACAAGCGGTGATACCTAAGAGAAGGCGGAAGGACTTCGATGGAGCAGACTTTCCAAATGTATTTCAATCGCGGGTCTTCCAATTAGCAGGGCGCTGTATCGAAGCGTATGTGGTGGTGATATTAATGCGATACTGGGCCTGCGGCTTCTGTTCAAGAAAAGGCGATAATAGAAAGAAGGGAATTATTAAAAGCAGGTTTATGCAAAAGTCTTAGAATTAAAAGGTAAATTCTAAATTAAAATAGTAAGAGAAAAGTTAAAGTTTACAGAAAGAAACTAAACCAGTCTAAGCGCGGGATTATCTACCTAGGTAGGTAAGGCGACTAACCATGTAGTGGCTGACGGGAGATATTTAAGTGAGTCTGGTACTTTATAGACGAGCGTGGTTTCTAGCAAAAAAAAAAAAAAAAGGGTAGCCTTAAATACTTCGGCAATACGAATTGAAAATTGACTGTCTATGAATCGGGACTTCGAATAAGGAGGGGGGAAAAAATCCTAATGTCGACTTAACACCGGAAAAAAAAATTCATACAAGAGGAGAAAGGTTTTAAAAAAAAGAAAATCAAAAAATTTAATGCGTCGCCCGACGAGAGGCTCGAACTCTCAACCTTGGGCTTTCAGTTAGAAGACAAGCCGAAGCTTGAAGTCTCATAAAAGGCCCACGCGCTAACCAATTGTGCCCTGAAATGATGTTAGTTGATAAGCTTGAATGAGCTGAAGGGGTGTACTAACAGCCGGGCTTGTTTGCTTTATTTTGATCTCAAATTTCGCTATTTTGGCTTATATTATAGTCAGTGTTTGTGTGCCGAGCAAGCACCGAGGTGGGCAGGAAGATCCACTCCGATTGGCCTAGTCGGAAGTACATTGAGCCGTGCGCAGTCAGCCGAGGCTGACTAATATTTGCGCCAGAACCAGTGAACTGGACTTCGTGAGCAAAGGGGAATCCCAGTCTTCTTATCTTTCTTATTTTTCCGTTTTTATGGCACTATTGTGGTGCAATTGATTGTTCGTACTTCAGAAGTTTCATTCTTTATTTTATAACTGCTTTTGGTGTGTCAATTTTGAACTTCCCAACCGATTTCATCCATTACAAGAACCCACATGTGGATTCGGACACAACCCACTCTCACTGCTTCAAAAATTTCAAACACATTTCCACCTCACGTCTTATTCTTTCCTTGCTATATCGACTGAGGCCATCCGCAATGGAGCCGGCTGCATACAGATCAATGACGTCTGTGATGAAGAAAGTGCGACCACTGCCACCTCAAGCCCCCATTCCTGATGGACCTCAAGAGCATATTGAAGAAGAGGTCGGCCAATCCAATCCGCCAGACACAAATTGGACCGTTTACAGCACAAATATCACGAGAGGAAACATTGCCATGGATTTAGAACCCGAAGACCCAAGAATCAACGAAAGGTGGAGTGCAGCGCCCCAGGTGCAGTCTCGAGGTTATGATCCTATGCGCTGGATGTCGACCGCGGCGGTTGGAGATCCTCCGATGAGTGAAGCGTGGGCTGGCACGAGTGCTTTTGCTCCATTTAAGTGGAAGGATGATGAAGCGTAAGCTGGAATTTTGGACTTTCTATCGATTGTTTCATGCGTTCTGCGTTCCTCATTTGCGTTTTCGTGTCTTTCGTCGACTTGGTTTGCTGAATTGTGCTGTGGTAGTACCCCGCGACCTACTGATTCTTCGGAATCAGCATATCCACATCCAAATGTATCGCTTCCTCATCCAAGTCTGTGTCTTGACTTTCGCATGTCTGTTATGCTGGATCTTCGCATCTCTGTCGGAGCTACGCCTTTCGGGCATAGAAATTGTAAGGACCTTGTCTAACTTGATTTCTATTTCATGAGTTGCGCCTTAAGATAGGCTTCCTAGAATCTACTAAAATATATTGTTCAAATTTCACTAAGATATCCAAAATTATCAATGTTGTCATCGTTTCTTTCAGAGTCCGGAACGAATCGTCTGACCATCTTAGGGATTTCGTTCACCGGTGGATCTTGGTCCGGGTCTTGGGGATCTGGAATAGTTCTTGTGCGTCCATTATTCTCCGCACCGCACCGTAACTTCACGTCATCTCTAACTCTGCAACACAGCCCGGTGGCCAAGATAGCCAAATTATCATTCCAAATGGCTCGGCACGTTTGGAGACCAATTATCTTCTGCAAACTCACGACAACCCACCTGCTCACATCGTTATAAAAACACATGGATGGCGAACTGGGCCACTTGAAGTATTGGCCCGGCTCGCTGACCCAGAATTGGCTGATAATGTCGATCCAAACTCCTACAAATTCAGAATATTTATTGAGATGGAGACAGGTGATGAGAGATATTCGGAAAAGGTAAATTGTGGCATGTGGGTAGGAAGTGGTATGAGGAAAGGCGCTGAAGTTATTTATGAGTGAGTTCCTGTCTTTTTTCTTCAATACTTCTTCATACTAATACCCTCAGTGCTTACCGGTTGTCATGAAACCGAAATTCTAGAGGGCGCTTGATATCCACCTGCCGAAATATCAAGTGTCGTCAGCCTTGCTGCCATTTAGCAAACTTTCCCTTTTTTTTTTAAGGGTCTTATCAGGGGAATTTTATTAAATATCACACCTTGAATCTTTCTTTTTTCACAGTCTGGATTTGTTAGTATTTTCGAGGACTTTCTCGAAGCAAATTGGCTAGCGGTGTTGGAAAGTGGAGAATTGAAGCATCGCCAGCATATAATGGCATTAAACCTCAATATAATAAAGCAACCCTTTTGGTTGTCCTCGAAAACTTGAAGCATCGGAATTATTTACCAGATCATCCCTCTGATTAGCTTAAAGGTCTTTTAAAAACGGCTATAGAGGGTTAGTGGGGGGCATATATGGGTCACGTGCAAGGGGAGATCCATGCGTCATCCGGTTGCCGCAGAATTCGCGACTTCCTCCGACACCCCACCTCTCTCCCTTGGAAGCGCGATGACTCTGATATTAAGTTGTAAGATTCGTTCAGCCAATTCAAGACCAGCAATTTTCCTATACCATCATCTCATTAATCCCGGCTGAGTCTGTCGCACAGCAATCGCACAAAATGGCACTCCAACACGGCAATCCAGCAAATCTCCTCCCAGTCCACTGGAAATCCCAAATAACCGCCTGGTACGCAGAAGACACCCCATCCTTCGACTATGGTGGATTCGTCGTCGGCGACAGCGAAAGAACTGCGACTCTATATGGCAAATCGAAGGGCATACTGGCAGGTGTGCCATTTTTCGATGAGATCTTCGCGCAAGCAGGATGCACTGTGAAATGGCATTTAAAGGAGGGGTCAATCGTTGATCCTGGCGCAAAGGGAAAGGTAGCTGTCGCGACGGTTACAGGTCCTGTGCGGAAGCTGCTTTTGGGAGAAAGAGTGGCATTGAATACGTTGAGCAGATGCTCTGGTGTGGCGACGAAATCAAGGTCCATGGATGAGCTGGTTCGAAAAACTGGATATACGGGCATACTTGCTGGCACAAGGAAAACTACACCAGGGTTCAGGCTGGTTGAGAAATACGGAATGATTATTGGCGGCGTGGATGGTCACCGACATGATCTGTCAAGTATGATCATGCTGAAGGACAATCATATTTGGGCAAGGGGTAGCATCACGGAGGCAGTGAAGGCAGCAAAGTCAGTGGGTGGTTTTGCGCTGAAGGTTGAGGTTGAGGTGGACAGCGAAAAAGACGCAGATGAGGCTATAGCAGCTGGAGCGGATATAATCATGTTGGACAATTTTGATGGCGATGGACTGAAGATTGCTGCGAGGAGCTTGAAGCAGAGGTGGGTAGGGAAACGCGAATTCCTACTCGAATGCAGCGGTGGCCTAACGTCGGACAATGTTGGAACATATATCAACAACGGTAAGTGCGTTGAAAGGTTGGGAGTCTGTTCTAATGTATTTTGCAGATATCGACATCATCTCCACCAGCTCGATACACCAAGGTGTGCCGCATGTTGATTTCTCCCTCAAAATCGATCACTAGTAAAATTCTATTTCGCTCTCTGGTTAAGAGGCATCTTTACGTTTGACCACAAATTCATCTACCCTAAAAAGATGACAATCTCGTGCGATGCCAAATCGTTCAGAGTATAAGTCTGGATCCGTCTATTTGTATAACCCATCTGCAAAAGCATTCTTAGCCTTTAATTGCAGGGTATTCATCTCTCACTGTTGGTTTTGGTTACACATCACTATTGCATCCTCACTAGCTCCTCTCTATGCAATCACGAGCGTCTTTTCGACAACTTCTTTCAATTTTATCGATCGTATTACTTTTCTTCTGACCATTGGTCTCTGGCCTCTTCCCCGAACGCAGCTCCTGTGGATTTTCACACTTCGTTCTTTCTTTTCATTGTGGATCTGGATTTTGTGGTGTCTATTCTTGGGTCTACTTCGCAGGCCCCTTGACTTGACGCGAGTCGTCCTATTGAACCGGCGGTGTTTGCTTCCATTGACCATTCTTGCGCATTCCGCACTCTCAACAAGATCGTCCTTGGCATCCCTTATATCTTACTCCATAAGATCACGAGGTACTTGCGTTTTCGCAGTGGAGAAACTATATTGTCTGGTTACAAACATCATTTTTCGTTCATCTCAAATCATCTTCTCAATTCGAGGTTGGTGTACAAGGGAAATCGCACGACCATGAATCTCTCCCAGAATTAACCACGGTTCCAGCCCAACAATCGCTCGTAGTCCAGGAATAATTCGCACCCGGTTGGTCAAACTGTAGCTGAACCTTTGTCAGCCCCTCATACGGATCCGCCCAGTTCGCCACCAAATCTGGCACATCATAATCAAACGCAGCCGCATTATCAACATTCGTGATCGTGATGGGTTGCATTTGGCCGGAAACCGTTATCGACTGTCCCTTATCCATGTACGAATTTGCCAACGTCGCGACAATATTATCTATCTGCCGTTCGGCCTGCGGTACGTTCCAGACTGTGACATCCCAAAGTATGCTTCCTGTGTTTCGTCCGATACCCAAACTACAGGTCGCGGTTGCGTTTCTTGCTTTAAGTTTTGCGCTCGGGATCTCATCGCGTTGCAGACTGCTAGATGTTAATTCCGCGCACTCCGAAGTTGGCAGGTTCTTGGATGGGCATCACTCACTTGTGGGTATCTTCGAGTGCAGCAGTGCAGATACTACTATAGAGCAATGTCGACACGGAGAAAATAGCTGAGAGCTTCATATTGGTGATTCCGCACGGTCTTTGGTTGACGCGGTGATGAAAGAGGCCGCAGTTGGATCAAAGTGGGCAGAAGAAAAGCAAGTGAGATAGGAGGAGACACGAAAGGAGCGGAGTGGTGGGCGAAGCACCAGCTACTTACGGAGGACGGCCCAGCTGAATGCGAATACCTGCACGTTGGGGCTGGTCAACCAATCTTATCGCTGCAGAACGGGTACGGATACTACGGAAAGGGAAGCTGGTAGGCTGACGGTATGCGGCCTACCCGCTCTCCGCCGCTGACGTGCATATCCGAGGCTTCCTTATGCGCCCTTGGTTTTTTGTGAGGGATGAGAAGTATGCTTGGTGGTCTTTGAAATGCGCTGAAAGGGAAGAAGTTTTTGGAATGGTAGGTGTTTTTGCAATTCGTTTTTTTTTAGGTAGTGCCTAAATTTATACTTCTTTTTGATTTTCGAGTGTAAATATACATTGGTAAAACGCTCAAATGATAGTTGTTTGTTTTTGTTGAACAAGTGATGCATCTAGGTGATGGATCCACGTGACAACTATTTGCAAACAGGCAAACGAGCGCGAGACTTGGGAGTACTTAAGCTCTCCCTCTCTCGGTTCTTTGAAAATTTGGTTTTTATGATTTTTACTGGCACTATATAGAAAAAGCCCATTCACTCTCTACAGCTCGGTTACCAAAATTCCGTTCGCGAAAATTACTTCGCAATTTGAGCAACTTTTCGAAATTTCCAGAACTTGTTATTTCTTGAATTCAATACTTCGAGGTATTTGTTGTAAATGCAACTGTAATGAACGAGAAATATTTCGTCGTTATTTTTAATATTGAAGTGTTGCTGCACCATGGCAGGTTGACTTTATTAGCAATACCCGGTTCTTTACCCCCTCTCCCTCCTCCACAGAAAGTTCCCTCGGCCTAATACACTCAAGACACAGGCGGAGGAGGGGGCGAGGGAGTTATTTCGTTGCACCATCAATATGGTTTCAATAGTCCTTTGGTCAGAGTGTGGAAGCGCAGGGAACAACCAAACGAAACAGCTCAATATTTCGCAATGGAATATTCAATTCAGAACAGGAGAACTTGTAAGTGAGTCAACACAACATATCTCTTAATGAAATATTGACTTCACGGAACAGGCGAGCAGAACTCGGTTGCCCTTTTGTAGAGAACAGTAGTAGCAAAACAGTCTTCGCACCACTTACTCAAAAGGCCCTCCAAACTCTCTTCGTTACTTCCTCTTTTATTTTCTACACCACACCACACAAAACATCCTGTATATTCCGCATCATACACGCCCACACCCTACAAACGACAACATCCATACCACAACCACATCGGAAATGTCGTCGGAAGCCCCAAACAACATCACGCGCAGTGATCTTCAAGCGCTCTTCCGTTCCGTCGTTCGTGAAGAGGCCAGGGCAACCGCTCTATTACTCTCCGAAATCCCAAGTCAAAGCGAATTAGGCCTTGATGGAGCCAGCAATGATGAATCCCAATCGGTTACCACGGAGTTGACCCTTTTCTCTGAAATACCGAGAGAGATTCGCTGCATGAT
>JAAMPI010000565.1:0-32084 GCA_013054445.1 Cudoniella acicularis
AAGCAAAAGAGAATGAAACAAAGACATTATTTCAGTGCAATGAGTGAGCGGAGCTTAGGCTTGAAGTGGTCGTACATGTGAGCGCATTGACAAAGAATCAAGAGTTAGTTATGAAGACCGAGGGGAAAAAGAACTTTAAAGAAGTGTGCTTTATGCTGGTCTATATTTAGATAATGTTACGACGCACGTGCTATGATTATAATTAGATATTCGATTACAACTTCTCCCAATATATTTCAAAAAACCCCTAAATGAATTTCAAGATTTATTAAAGCATTAAATAGCCAGTGCGCTAAAAGACTTCTCTTGCGTTCAGATAGATAATTTGATAATGCCAGTATGAAATGATTCAGCAAAAGAGAAAAAAATGAAAGAGAATGATTCAGACTCAGCAGTGTATATTTTAAATCCTAGATCAATTTACCAACAATACTGTTTAAAAATGTTCATCACGTCCTAACAGTCTTCAGCTTATCTGGTAATGCAAATTTAGGAATGCGGTTGGAGAGACAAGATCGCGGGGCTCAAAGAGTTCTTCAAATAATAACACGACGAAGTCTGTAGGACACTGTCTTTACGTGTCCTGTAAAGAAAGCCTTCTAGATCATCCAAATAAACGAGAAGTCACTTGACTATGTGGGATACAAGTAGAGGCAGGCTAAATTACCTCGACAGGATATTGGATCCGACTTGAGTCGTCGAGCTGCGACAATCTAGCTGCTTCAAGGTTGGTGAAAGGGAGTATACCACGTAAATAGATAACATCACAAGCAATGCAAGACAATAAATTTCCGATGTCAAAGAACCCCCAACCGTTAATAGCCTATCGGAACATGTGCTAGAGTAGTACCAAAAACGCGTGAGATGGCGTAATTTATTCTGAAGCACAAAAACGGCCTTCCAGAAGTTCCGTTCAATATCCCCGGGGCCAAATGCCAAAGACAGAAAACACAGCATCTGATATCGAAGCAGCGGTGAGCACGAGGGTACACAAGGCACATTACAAAACAAACTAAGATGTAGGGTGCCTTGATAATTTCGATTGTGCGACACTTGTCTTATCTTCCAAACGGTTTCAGTATCTCTTGGAGACTGCCACAACATTTCCATGCCGTACTCACGAGATGGTCACATTACAGGTCTGCAAGGCAAGTTGGCATGCACAAGACCACATGTACTATGTCTCAGCTGTCATGGGAGCATACAGCTGTGCTGCAGGTCCATCCGAAGTTAGGTCGCTGGGCCGAGATTGGTAGTAAGAGCACTCGCTTCTTGCTGAACAAAGCAATTGTTTGAGGGAGGATAAAATGTACACCTGCGTAATGTCCTTAGTAAAGAAAGTCGTAGTCAGCCAGTGCTACCAAGAGGATTGGTCACCAAGAACCGTTGTGATGTAAAAATATGACGGGAATTGCCAAGACGCGTTCAATACATTGAACGTTAAAAATCAGCCCAATCCTAGGATAGAATAAGGAGTCTAATCTCTGAGCTCGACGCCTGACTCTGATCAAGGTTTCGCTCAGTTCGGCCAATCCCCGGCGTGCAACTCGATCGATTTTTGATGGATTCCAAGAAGCTCAAACGAGCTGGTAAATTGAAGAGCCGAATACCACGAGAAAGAGTTCGTCAGTTCAAGGCATCTTGAAGCCTTGAGGGATAATAGAAGTGCACTCGGACTATCCCGTCTCAATTCCTCCCGCCGCCGCAGGGAAGCGTCCGCGCAAATAATCTTTTTAGGGCATTGCCGCTGCGCCGGCTGCCGCGGTGCGCATCCTCGCCGATTCGCTGGAGGATAATACTAAGCCTTCGAATAATACGCGGAGGGCAGTCAACCATTGAAATGTTGTACTTGCCTCTTTGGAACGTCTAAGCATGTCCAATAGAATTATTACTTAGGTATTGATCCAATACCGAGGTTTGGATAAGGAGTGAGGAAGGACGGTTCAGGGGCGAATTAGAAGAGAAAACTCATGCGAGCCGAGAGATCTGCTGCAAGCAAGAACCCGCACTGCGCTAGTCCCCTCTAGGAAAGGCCCATGCAGAGAGGGGCCAAGCTGTATAGTTATTGGCCCCTGTTATCGAGCAGCTTATCGAAAGGAATTGCTTGTTTTTCTTCGAAATGACTAAACAGACTACATGCTGGGACCAAAACTCAAGCAGGGTACGTCGACCTCGACTCTCGAAAAACATCATAAATTGCATTTTGGTCGTGTAATCCGGCCCTATGCAAAATGTCCTCGTTGCTGCTATACTGACAGGTGTGAAGCTGCATGAGGTATGTCTGGCACAGTGCAGCAGAAGCAATCAAAATATCGACCACATGCCAGAGCTCAAGATGCGGGGATCCAAGCTTCGTCGTAGTAGTTGCCCAGAGTCCCCAGACGCTGGACTCCCCGTGATGCTGCATTGACCCGCGCCTACATGGAATCGCTCAAATCAATCCGCAAATGAGATGCTGGTGAGCAGCCGTCTCAATTCAATACATGGCTCTGTTGCTTTTCTTTTGCGGGGTCAGGCCGAGTCCCATCGCCGGACACCGCTTTGGCGCTGAACTTGAGGTGTGGGAGGAAATCCGCCGACAGCCTGCGATCAGAGAGAGAGAGTGGAAGTACCGCAAAATCAAATCCAGATACTGGCGTTCTAGAAGGGACATTGGGCTGTAGTGATTGGACAGTTTCAAGCCTCTTCAGCCCGCGGGCGTGCCACAGTCCTAGGTCTAACATGCCTGAGCTTTGCAGTGCACAACAGATGTCCATGTCCATGTCATGTCCATGTCATGTCCATGTTCATGATCTTGCGAACACCTTGTACTAGGCTGCACTGGACCACTGACGAGATAGGATTTTCAAAGGCGAGCCAGATATTGCTCCATAATTTTGGCATCTTCAGATCTTCAGGTCTTCTAGTGCTTCTTGGCTGCCTTCTAGCTCCCATATAAGATGCCGGCCCTGGCCCCAGCTCAATCTCTCCTGGGTCCTAGCTTGGCAATGGGCGAATGGGGACCTTATCAGTGACTAAAACCTAGTTCCTCACACCCTCAGCCTCGAGGGCAGTCAGTGGTCGGAGGAAAATCCACGGTCCACTCCATCTACCACTGTCATCGGCGTCGTCCGCGGGCTGGCTTGTCGCATGTCTCCCCTCCCCACTGTCCCAAGAGCTACCCTTGTCGCCAAATCCATGTTCCAGATTGCCAGCCTGGAGCTATTGCCTCTGCATATAACGATTCACTTTTCCACCCGAAATTTTGTAGTGAATAGAGCAGAGCAGATCAACGGCGAAGATTCATTTGCGAGGCATCCAGTTCATTGAGTGATTCAACTCTTTAGGAATTGAAGAATTGGAAACGCACCGCACTCGGCAGCAGCAATACTCAACTCCGATTTGTCCACGATGGGGCCTTTCACGAAAAAGAAGCTGGTTGAGGATGTCGAGGCAGTCCAGACTACAAATGAGAAAGTCGGCGCAGAGAACGATAGCGGTGAATTTATCCCTGATGATGGTGCCGTCCACGCAGAAACCTTCATTGTAGGAGATAGCTGGTATGCGAAGACACAAAGACTTGCAGGAAGCCTTGGTGTCGAACAGAGAGGTATCGAGCGTGTGCCCAGCGATGAACGTACAGATGCTGGCATGTCCCAAATTGGTACTTTGGTATGTTTTTCACCAACCTTGAAAATGAAGTAACTAGACTGACTTTGATAATAGTGGCTCAGTGCAAACATGGTGGTTTCTTCTTTCGCAATTGGAGCTCTTGCGTATCCGGTTTTCTACCTTGGCTTCATAGACACCATCTTGATCATCTTCTTTGTCAACCTAATCGGGATCACACCTGTTTGCTTTTTCTCGACCTTTGGACCTCGATTTGGCTTGAGACAGATGGTGTTGAGCCGTTTCTACTTTGGATGGTATGGTGTGAAAGTCAGTGAGTGTATCCGAAAATCTAACTCTATCGCTAAGTGCTAACCTCCAATACAGTTGCGGTCTTCAATATTCTTGCTTGCCTTGGTTGGTCTGCAGTGAATGTAATCGTCGGCGCTCAGCTTTTCAATGCTGTAAACGGCAACATGCCTGGTTTGTCTCTCTCCGCCATCTGCTTATTGCGCTATTTTCCTCCTCCTTATGTTGAAATCGAAACTGCGGGATATGATGCTAACGAGTTGAAAAGGCTGGGCTGGTATTATTGTCATTGCGGTATCCACCTTGCTCATCACAATGTTTGGATACAAGGTCGTCCATACTTATGAGAGGTACTCGTGGATCCCTTGCTTGATCATTTTCTTGATCGTACTCGGAGAATTCGCTCATTCCGGACAATTCCAAAATATCCCAATGGGTGTCGGGCTGTCTGAAGCCGGATCCGCCCTCTCCTTTGCAGCATCCGTCTATGGCTTTGCAACCGGGTGGACATCGTATGCTGCTGATTACACAGTATACCAACCCGTTGGTCGCTCTCGCAAGTCGATCTTCCTCTGGACATTCGCAGGTCTATCTTTCCCGCTCCTATTCACGCAAATGCTCGGAGCTGCAGTCGCATCGGCGATGTCTATCAATGATGGAGATAATGCGTACATGGATGGTTATGGATCCTCTGGTATTGGTGGTCTTCTCGCTGCTGTTATTGTTCCTCCTTTGGGAAAATTTGGCCAGTTCTGCTTGGTTATTCTCGCTCTTTCGATCATTGCCAACAACTGCCCCAACATCTACTCAGTGTCGCTGAGTCTCCAGCTCTTGGCCCGTGTCTCGGCACGCGTTCCTCGATTCATCTGGACATTCATCGGAACTGTCATTTATGTCGCCGTTGCCATTCCAGGTTACTCGCATTTTTCATCCGTGCTCGAGAACTTCATGTTGGTTATCGGATACTGGCTCGCCATCTACGAGGGAATTTCCCTCTCCGAGCACATTTTCTTCAAGCGCGGGTTCGGCGGGTACAACCCAGCCGATTACACTGACGCTAGCAAGCTCCCACCTGGATTCGCCTCAATCCT
This sequence comes from Cudoniella acicularis, assembly GCA_013054445.1. NCBI lineage: Eukaryota > Fungi > Ascomycota > Leotiomycetes > Helotiales > Helotiaceae > Cudoniella > Cudoniella acicularis. The sequence continues at coordinate 4,989 of JAAMPI010000565.1, forward strand.
TGCTTTCTGCTTCGGTGTGATGGGCGCAGTCCTTGGAATGGCGCAGGTTTGGTTCACCGGTCCCATTGGCGCGCTCTGTGGAACGGAGTATGGCGGTGATGTTGGCTTTGAGCTTGCATTTGGCTTCTCTGCCACTTCATTTTGCTTCTTGAGATACTTCGAGAAGAAGCACTTTGGCCGTTAAATTTGAAAATTGGGGAGGAAACTTTCGACGATGTGTGTGCATGCGGGTTCATGATTCATATTGCAGTTGATGATTGTATGCGATGAGGAATTTGCGGTTTGAACTGAGTTGAGTTGAGATATACCCCGTCTTCTGTATCCAATGCGAAAATAGAATTTCGATCGTATGCGTTATGAGATTGTGTGGTCTTCCAAGTATGATCAGGGATTGAAACGTAACGAGACATCCAAAAATGGATTACCTTCAACCTAATTCGGTAAGTGGGGGTCTCTTTTTCAATGCGGGGCAGGCGCACTGACAGCTCCGAACTCCGGAGCCGTTTGTTTGCAAGAGATATAGTCCTATTTTATATCTATTCCAGGTGGAGGTCGAATTTACTACACTATGACTGATGCAATACTTGAGCTTTGAAGATGTAAGGACAAGTCTCAATTTTGACCAATTAACCTTACAATTAATTGCAAAAAACCTCAGATCGATTTCACTTTGCTAGCCTTTAAACTTATGTCTAATTCTCTGTCTAACATTGATTATGACTACTACACTCTTGTGGATACAACTCTGATGAAATATGGTCTGCTTGTAATTGGTTCGGTGCTCATGAAAACCCGACAAACATGTTGGTTGGTCAATAGTTGGGCGGGTTGGTGACGTGGTATCACTCTCAACGTAAGCTTATTCAATTTATCCTACCACAACACCACCAGCTCACTTCAACCTTTCTCTCGATTACAATTCGTTGAATACAGGAATTGTCTTCAAAACAATATTATCTAATCGATCATTATTTGCAGCATGTCTTCCACAAGGAGGCTTCTCAAGGCGCAACTTAATATTCTCATCGTCGGAGGAGGCATAGCAGGGCTCGCAGCGGCTATAGCACTCCGGAAATGCGGTCATCAAGTCCAGGTAAGTAAATAAAATTCACATATCTTCCATTCACTGACACTTGCCTTATCAGATATTTGAACGCTCGTCTTTCTCGAACGAGATCGGCGCCGCAGTCACTATATCCCCAAATGGTACCAGAGTCTTACGGGAGTTCGGCTTCGACTTCAAGAAAGTGGGGGGTGTCGCCATAAAAAGCCAGCAAACTTATGATGCGTCGACTTTTGAAAAAATTGTGGAGAGAAATTGGGGAGAAATGGAAAGAATATGTGGAGCGCCTTATGAGGCCATGCACCGGCAGGACTTACATAATGAACTGCTACGATTGGCCCTTGATAATAGCAACTACGATCACGAGACAGCTTTCCAGTTGCATCGTGGAGTGACTATTGTTCGAGTTGATGCCGAGAACGCTACCATTGAACTTGACGATGGCCGGATTTTCTCAGGAGATTTGCTAATTGGAGCTGATGGAATTCACTCAAAGGTCCGAGCTGCTGCTACAGGGTCGGCGAGCTTGCCAATAGATTCGGAATGGCAAATTTACAGGTTTCTATTACCAAGAGGGGAGATCACCCAGGATCCTGAAATGAGAAACATGAAGGGTGAAAACTCAAGAAAAGTTTTTGAGGTCCTAGACCCTGCTGTAATGTACCAAGCCCGTCTTATATGGTATGAATGCCGCAAGTAAGTCAGATTTTCCTTTCAAAAATATTTCGTTGGTTGTAGAATCTGTAAAACATTAAGAGGATGAGAACCTTGATTGGAATGTGCTAAATTCACTTAGTGGCGAAGTACAAAACTTTGCTGCTTTCTGTCGCGGAATGGCAAATCAAACCAAGGTCGAAGGTATAGTTGATTTAAGCCTACAAATCCACCATATCGCCACTAATTATTCGCCAGACTATGGGTATCCAGCAGACAAACAGAAAGTCATCGATCTTTTCAAAGCATTCAACCCAACGTTACTTCACGTCATTGAGTATGTTTATCTCCCCGGTTACTTTCTCTGTCATCGATCTTGTAAAGCTTACTAGGTATATAGGAAAGCAGACAAAATCACACATTGGCGGGTTTACGAGCGTATTCCGCTTCCGACATTTGTTTACTACAATAGAACGATATTGGTTGGCGATGCTGGTCACCCGATGACCCCTTTCACAGGCCAGGGTAGCAAATTTCACCTCTGATTGATTTCTCTAACAAGCTACTATATTGTGTACTTGGAATGGATGAGCTAATTATGAAAAAGGTGCAACTCAAGCACTCGAAGATGCCGGCGCCCTCTTAGTTCTCCTCTCCAATATAAAAAGCAAAGCCGAAGTTCCAAGACGTCTGGAAATGTTCAACAAAATAAGAGTTGCCAGAGCTTCTAGAATTCAAGTAGATGCTAGCACGCCTCTCAACAAGGGAGTAAATCCTTTGCTGGCTTTGAAACAGGAATTATATGAGAAGGATGAATTACCAGAGGCTCTCAGAGCGGCTGATAAATCTAATGAGAGACGAATTTGGGATTACAAGTAAGTTACCCGTTGCCCCTTTTCTAGCAAATTCCTCGACGTGTAAGATACGTAGACATATGAAAATGGACTGATTAAGTGATATAGATATAACGTTTTCGAAAAATGCGAGAAAATCTTAAGGGTTAGGGAATCGAAGCTTTAAGGCAATTTGGGTTCCACCTCAACTTCTCCGACATCGAAATTTTCAAGTTGGCCAGAGTTCGAGCTACTCTCTGACTAAATATTCTGGAAATCGAAGAGCTAGTTATTTCCTCTCAAGTCAACTAAATCTTCACTTCTCGTCTTTCCTCCTCGCCCTTTCCTCAACTGTCCTCGCTATCTCATCTCCCTTCCACGTCCCCAATTCCTTGAACCCCTTAATAGTTCCCTCCCTATCCCCTTCCGCCAACTCCTGACTCATCTTCCACTTCCCCTCCACCCGATCAATCCTCACTTCAACACCCACAATCGCCTTCTTCAAAAGACCAACATAACTCTCCGGCGCCTCTGCAACTGTCCAAGCTTTCTCCCTCCCTTCTTCCCCATCATAACCCATAACATCCTCCTCTGCCAATTTCGTCAAATCATTTAGCAATTTCCTCAGAAAATCTTCTGTCTGAGGCGATTTTGAATCGTGATACAACGTCAGAGTACCATAGACCTGCACAGCGGCATAATTCCAAGTCGGCACGACTTTTCCAGTTGAAGGTTTAGTAGTTGTGTAAAACTTCGGCGTGACATAATGTTGCTGATGAGGCGATGTAAAAAGAATGAGAACTTCTTGTTCGAGTTTCACTCCTCCTTCTGTTGGGATTGGCAAAGAAGCAACCGATTCAATCATAGCTTTTGCCTGTGGGTTCGCTCGAGCGACATGGCCGCGGAGAGTTCCCAATAGTTTGTTTTCTTCCGTGCTAGGAGTGCCTTCGGGAGTGTGTGGTGGAAGATCTAGAACCCATGGGATGTGACTGCTTTGTAGGAATGGGTAGTTGTCTGATTTGATGCCTGTGGTGATGACACCGAGGGGATTGGATTGGATGAATTCGTAGATAATTTTTAGGTCGTGTTCTGTGTGAACAGGTCGGAGATACATCTTTGATATTTCCAGAAGCGGGCACCGAGTGGTGTATTTTCTTGGCGAGGAAGTAAAGGCGAGTCGCACTCAGAGGGAGAAGCGAAATTATAGTTGAGCGAGGAAGTGCTTCGAAGACCTCTGAGTCAACTCTTCAAAACCATTACTCGAGAACACCGTTTAGGAGTGGGGCCGCTATCCGCTGGATGGACTTTCCCAATTAGGGATAACTTGAGGTAATTGCCGTTCTCTACCAATGAGCGCACCCGATTTGTTTTCAATAGATGAAAAATCAAGTGAAGGTGGTCTGAGGAGGTAATTGTAACCCTGCTTCAGCTGCAAGCGCTAATCATTGCTTACGAGCCTGGAGCCCAAAGTCCGTATTTTCAGGCATTTTACTAGGAAGATAAATTTTAAAAAGTTAGAAGATTAAAAGGTTAGTTACCTTTTTGTTATTCTTGATTTCTAGGTCCGATATTAAAATTATCTCTAGTTATTTTATAACTTTCAAGTATTCGCGATGACTTTGGTATTCGGAAGCCTGAAGGCGGGGTCGTGAAGCCTGAAAATTGCTTAAAAATATCCTAAAAACACGGATTTTGGGTTTTAGGCTCGTTATTCTTAGATAACTATATTCACGACAACTACGTCCAATCACCACAATCGGTGTCAATCACGCTGCGAAGCACCACAAACTCATAAAATTCAAGACAGTTACAGGCTCAAATTCTTAACCTCGCAAGCCTATATAAAACATCTCGATTCCTCTCATTCCCGGACTTTTTAACATCTTTCAACCATCTTATAGGCAACAACGAAAAACGAATCCAAAATCAATCAAAGTGCAATTCACAACATACTTTGTCATTTTTCTTAGAGCAACTATCTCAGACACCACTTCTTGCCCAGAGCCGTTAAATAATATTGAAAAAATTACGTGTACAACAATGAAAAACTCATTAATACATAACGCCTTGAATCAGATACTCATCAACCTGCTTCCCGTTCTCGGCAAATTCACACCTCCATCTGGCCCTCAATCCTCAAACGCCAAAGCCTAATGCGCCATTCCCCAATTACTCGTCACTCTCCGAAGTCCACGACGTGGGTCCTTCGGTGCTAAAGGCTTCAACAACTCCCCACTCTCAGTCAAGTTCTCTGGATCGACAAATTCCCAGGAAACTGGGTGAGTGAACTCCCCTTTTGGGGGAGTTTTCTCATTCAATTTCCATTTAGCAATTGGTGATGCACCCTTGAACGCGGGGCTCGACTTGTATTCTGGCATTTGAAGTAGTTGGTCGACGAGTTCCTGATACACGCTTGCTTTCTTATCCCAACCTCCAAGGCGCTGATAGCTGGCTTTCAAGAGATCAAGATGGCGTCTTGCGACTTCTGGTGCCACGGTATCAATCGTTTGGTCGTCGTCATCATCACCATCAACCACAAGACGAAGAATCTCTTCATGCACCCTCATCGCCTCTCGGTGGTGCCCAGCAGCCGTATAAATGTGTGAGAGGAGATCAGAAATATCGAGGCTATTGGGATCAAGCGAGCCCCAGACTCGGCGGAGATTGTAGCAGATGGCTTCGCAAAGTTTGATGGCCTCGGAGCTGTGGTTTCCGAGGAAGCTGGCTTGCACGAAACGACGACCGATACCAACGATGATCTCGGGTGACCATTTCTTCTGGAGCTCTCGAGAATACCAGAGAGAGTTTAGGAGCCACTGCATGAGGGTGTTAGCCATTGTAATATGTGAAGAACATACTTCCTTACCTCTAGATCGGCGTAATTTTGCTGTCCACCTAGCAAACCCACAAGGTCGTTAAGGTCACCAAGCTGCAATCTAACAAAGTCGATCTTGGATTCTCTGCATGCACTGAGAACTTGTGTGATAATCTCGCGAGACAGTTGAAGAGATTTCGCGCGGAGATCCGCGTTAATACTCTTCTCTGTAGATTTGTTCAGACCACGGCCAGCCAGGTAAGAGGATAGCTTAAAGCCATAGGCAACGTTTTTGAAATGGTGGTAGGCCCTTTGCTGGTCAATGAATTGAAAAGCGCATAGACCCAGCTCGTAAGCCTCTTGAAATTTGCCACTGAGTTGAAGTTCACGGACGCTGATTGTGCTCGCCACGCAAGCTGCATTGCCAATTCGTGCATGGTGGTGTTCGTGACCAAGTTCTTTGAGGAGAGAAACAAAGAATAGTAGCGTAATTTCAGTTGGTGATCTGCTCGAAGCTCCCCACTTCTTCATGAAGATCTTATACAACTCTTCCTGGATGAACGTGACAAGCTCTTTCCGAGAGGTTTTGAGCAGAAACATGTAGAGTCGAGCTCCAGAGACTAGGATTACCTCAACATTTTTCTCGGACTTGAGGCAATGGGTATACGATTCGTACAAAACAGCCTCAGACAACAAATTGGCCATGACCTGGGAGTAGCTGACTGTGACTGAACCTTGAAGGCGTGCTTCGAATATAACAAGGAAGACATACGAAGACTTCCCGATCAACTTGTCAAGCTTGAATCCGGATTTTTCGGCTGAGGTATGTCCTTTGTAAAGAATATGCTTGTGTAGCTCACGGAGCAAGAGGCGAGCCTCCTCTCGTAGTTCACAGCTAAGGTAGATGCCGGCCACAGCGTTCGCAGCGTCATATAGCTTTCTGGAGTGTTGCTCTTTTGTGATGATCTCAATTATTGTTTCTAGAAGCATCTTTAAGACAACGGCGGTTGCCTCGGTAGATTTCTGCCTCCAATGTAGAAGAACAAGTTCGCGGAGGATGGTTAAAGTCTCCGTGTGGGAGCAGCCCATGGTAAGCTTCAGGTATTGGAAACGCTCGGTGAGTACTACTACGGCTCGTGCAATAGTTGTTGTGGAAACTGTTCCATGCGTGCAAATATGAATGTACGCCTTGGTTAGTTTTTCTTTGGTTTTTGTGATCGTAGTAGTAGAGATGACCGTAGAACTCGTGCTAGTCGTGACTGACTCAATAACCTAAATATGCTTAGAAAATCTTCAGTGAGGAAAGAAATACAAGGAGACTCACCTTTTCATAGTAACTGATTGCTTCATGCACATACTTCTCGCTACGAATGCAGATTTGAGCAAGCTCAAGCAGTGCCTGGACAGTTATGACCGCGTGTATGCCAAAGACTTGAGAACAAACTTCGTGATATCGAATGGTGAGGATTCTGATGATCTCAAAGTCGACAGAACTGTGATGCTCAAGGACGTAGATGTACCTCATATAAAGAAACTGGACGAACTCAGAGTCAATCTTGTGTTCATGGTGATGATGGACCCAAGTTTCCCAGAGAATTTCGCAAGTGATTTTCAGCTCTTCCCATCGGGCCTCCTCATAATAGATGGAGCATAAGAATTTCATGGCAACTAGGGCGTCGTGATGACAGATCTTTGATCCTCGATTTATCACAGTGACAATCTCCTGGTAGTACTCGTGGGAATGGCCATGGCCATGCTCTAGGCAAAGACCACCAAGAGCATAGAGTATCTTAATGGTCAGTGCATGGGAGGCTCCAAGACTTTTCCGAGATGCTATGAGAATTTCCTTGTAAATCTCAATGACTTTGTGCCAACGACGGTGGTCCTCGTAAAGCTTGATGAGAGCGGTATATGCTTTCGTGAAGCGTTCATCGTGGAGGCCGCAAGAGTTGAAACACGCTCTATATATTCGGAGGTAGAGTTGCTCAGCTTCATGGAAATGCTGTAACTTGACGTGGCAGGTGGCGAGTTCAATGGCGATTTCAATAGCTTCAAGGCTAAATTCGCGAGGTAAGGCAATTGTGCCTCCAGCACGAACAATTGTCCTCCAGATTAACTCCAAAGACTGCCTAGTGACCTCGATGGCCTCAGACCACTGCTCTAGTTCCATGTAATATGAAACCATGCTCCGACAAACTGAGATTGTCTCGGTGGTCACCGTTGTCTTTGACATGGTCGATCGAAACACTTCTTTGATGATGATCTCTGTTGAAGTGGTAGTGCTACTCACCTCCGTAATCTGTTTGGTGGTAGTAGTAGTGGTAGTCTGTATGATCTCTTCCATGGTGTGAGATATCAAAATTTGACAAGATGTGACATGCTCGTGCTTTGAATGGGACTTGAACCATGTCAAGCATTTCTGGAATACCAATATCGCAACAGAAAGAAGACTGATCTCGCACATGATTTCACCAACAACTTTGAGGCGAAGAAAAATAATTTCAGACTCAAAGTCATACTCCTGGTACTCGGACCAGATACAGATTAAGATTCCAGCGGCTTCTTCATGGCGATGGCATCTCCTTAGGAACCGGACATATTCTAGAGCAACATCGATCATGGATATGTGGATGTCCATTCCGAGATTATGGATGTGAACTTGGTGGCAGTGCTCAATGAGCTGTCTCCATAGAATAACATAGCGTTCCTCGGCTTTGAGAAATTCATGTCTCTCTTCATAGGCAATAGCCAGCTTAAGGTGGAGTCGGATATGTTCGATATCCCATACCGCCAAAGTAGTGGTGGTCTCGAAAATGCTTCGCTCATACTCCACTACCTCGTCATGTTTGTGGGTCTTCTTTAGAACAACAGTGATGAGTCCTGAAATCTCCGTCTCTTCCACAGAGCCTTTTCCGTGGCGGATTACTATGATCTCTTGCAATTCACGCCAGACGGTTTCTGCTTTCTGCTCTTCGTGGATGGCCACATACAGTTCGGCCAAGGATCTGTAATACCGAATGACAATATCACTTGTTTTGCCATAGTGATGCTTGCAAGCCACAATAGCATATTGAATCATCTCTTCTCTGTGAGTGACAGATTCCGTGCGCGTTGTGATTGTGGTGGTTTCTGTCGTCTCCAAAAAGGATGTTGTGCAGCTAATAGTGACACTGTGGTGAGCTTTCAAAATAGATTGGCAAAGGCGTGATGCGTGGTAGAAATATTCCCCAGCTTCAGCCAACTTTGAGAGACTCTTATATGTCGTTCCACAGATAATTAAAGCCTGAATGACACACTGGTGCTTCTCGGTGAATATTTCCTTTCGTATTCGTAGGGCAAGATCGTGTAGCTTGGCCACTTCAGACAGACTGTCTTGTAGTTCCCAACAGTACCACTCCACCATGGCAAGCTGAACAGAGGCCGGAAAGCTGGATTTGAAGGATTCTGGAAGCTTCAGGGGGCCACTAATCTTGTATAGCGAAGACTTCCGGAAGTGCAAAATCCAATTTCTAACCCCGTACTCCAATAATGCATCCTGGGCAAATACACTCTTGAAGCTACCTGCATCCAAAAGCTTAAAGGCAGGCTCACATGGTACTGTAAAGTGGTGCTTGAAGTGTGCGAGAAGTTTGGTTGTGAAGTCTGCGTGTGCCGCTTCAACTGTCGAAAATGGTTCAACTCCGCCGGCCTGCAGTTTCCCTAGATACTCTCTAAATGCACCGTGACGAAATCGCACTACCCCATGTCGAACAACGAGGAGTAACCCGCATGACTTATTGACAATCTCTCTGGCATCAACGTTCCAGTTGTTCTTGTTTTTCTTCGGAATGCTGTCCTGGAGAAGTTCCTTAAGTTCCAACAACGTAAGAGGTCGCTCCGCGATGAGTAACCAGGACAGTATTGATACGCAGTGTTCTTCAGTGTATTTCGCTGTGGTGCTTTTTGCAAAGTCCGTAATTGTGTCTTCCAAAGTCTTCGACGATTCCCCGAGACTTTTTGCAGCTTCCAAGAAACCATCACGCGAAGCTTCCAAGGAGAGTTGATTGACACCCAGTAGCATCCATAAAAAGTTGCCCTTGGCTGCATGGGCAATTTTCTCTGCTAGGGCTTCCTGCTTGTGCTCTTTCAATTCACGGAAGTGCTGGTACTTGCGGAGAGCATGTTCAGTCATATGACGAAGATCTTCGTGAGTATGGTCTGCCGTTATTGCAAAAGTTTGCGACTTGCATTCAAGTTCTGTAGAGAGTCTCGCAAGAATTATTGCTTGTACCCTAGGATTTTGCGATGTTAACCTGGCTATATCCTTGGTGATCTTCGTGGCTGTCTGTTCTCCAATCCTGTTGTCAAGTCCGTCGATGACGATCATTAGGTTTTCGGCTCCCTGGCTTTTGATTCCAGTTTCAATAGCGCGCCATAGGTGCTCTCCCACTTTTACACAGTCGCTGACACCCAGATGCGTGTTGTAGACTTTCTCTAGCTCGTTCAAAAGGGCTACATTGCCAATATTATTTTCGAGAAGTTGTAACGCGAGGTTCTTTGCAATCGCCAGGGACGTGCAATGGCTCGGAATTTCTGTGTCTATTTCCAATGTCAGCACGCTGCAACACTGAGAGGGGGATTCGGAATAGAAAGACTAGCTAAAGTAAAAATAGTAACCTACTGATCGTTAGCGAGAGAGTTTCGTGCTTCTTTCTGCCTATCGGCCGTTGCAATCGTTCCACAGTCCAGCCATAGAGAAAGCTCTTCCCGCACCCAGATTGGCCTGTTACCTGGAGCACATCATCGTTACTGCGTGAGAAGTCGAGAAGTCTTCTTTGAAACCATTCACAAGTATATTCGTCGCGTTGTCCGTTAATGGTGAGTTGATCTTGGACCATGTTTTTTGTGATGATATCTTGAATACTCAGCCATTTTCGGATGACTTGAATGTCGATGGCTGAATCATCACCCAGTCTGAACTTCCACATATCGTCGATGATATGAGTTTTCCGATCATAAAATGCTTCTAGGTTTCTACCGAAGATACTGTTGAAGTCCAAGCTAACTTCCATTGACTGGATTGCACTGATTCGGGTACGGTAGTACAAGCTGACATCGCGCACCAATATAAGTAAATCACTATAGGCATGACCAACTTCTGTTCGAATCTTGGAAGTGCTAGACAGTAACTCGTGGTGGCGATAGAAGAATGACAATGATAGGCCAATCTTGTAGAACACTGCAAATGCCGTTTCAATTGCTTGAGAATTTCCTGGACCAAGCTGCTAAGTGTCAGCACCTCTTCATATCTTGATTTACCAAAGTTTTTCGTGCTTCAAACTTCTAGCTCAAACTGGAATGCATTTCTTACCTCAATCAAGACGCGGCAAGAAGCGCAGATCAACTTCGCAGCAATATTGCTCTCAGGAACGAATGTCTCCAGTGCTGTTGCATAGCCAAAAACCTGCAAGGCAAAGAATTCGGCCCATTTGAGAACTTTATCCCACCTGCTCCCTCGCCTTGGCATATGTGTCAGACGCTCAGACTCGATATAATGCACGAAAGCTTCCAAAGTCATGGATTCGACATAATGGTCATTGACATCGGATATATCAGAGATCAATTGAATCCGCGTACTCGAAATGGTTTGTTGCAGAACAGTGATCTGCTGCGTATGGCTTTTTGCGCTAGATATAACTTGGGTGGCTGGACGCGTGGTACTTTTCCCGGTGCGCTTCATTACAGATAGGGTGTCTTGAGCTGCAGAGCTACTGCCATATGATGATTTCGGGATCATAATTGGAGGGCCTTCGGTGTGATTCTTTGTGTTGCCGTTGACATGACCATTTTGCTGGCCATTTAGCACGGGAGCTGGCATCTTCGATGGCGGAGTGCTTGGAAGTGGTATATGAGGATGCTTCTCTGGCTTTGCTATTAGTAAGTGAGACGTAGGACAATATGGTAGTGAACACGTACTTTTTTGGCGGCGAAGACCGGGCAAGTGAAAACAAAAGTATTGGCAACAGCAACAGGAGCGACAACTTCGACTTGAGTCTCGCCGTGGCATGGAAAGACAGTAGGAAAAATTCTACACAAAGAATGAAATGGAAGAATATATGATCTTCCGACCCTTGCTCACTCAGTCACTGAGGGCATTGAAAAGGGGTTGTCTATTCTTAGCTAAAATATCAGCTACTCCTTCACAAGCCACTCGACTCAGGAAAAAATAATTGAATGCCGATTGCAGTCGAGCTGGCTGACTATTTGCATCTTTGAGGCAAAAGCGATCATTGTGACTGTCGCGGATCTTGGATCGAAACTTGGATCTGCCTCTATGATTGACTGAGCTGAAAATCATTAGTCGAACAGTCTCGAAAGTGACGCAAGACCACGTTCGAGCCTTATCTGCCGCTAGCCACCTAGTGATAGTGGAGTGGTGTCTTGCAGTATTGATGCTAGATGAGGGCACCACAGCCTTCAACGAGGAGAACTCCGTCAATTCGTGGAGATTGGCCATTTTTTCCTTTTGAAGATTTCCCGACGAACCCGAAACTCATTCTAGGAGAGACAAGGTAACACCTTCAAACATCGAGCACTTGCTTGATGTTTTGGTTGATGGAAAGTTTGAATGAACTTCGGATGGAGCAATGGGCAGGTAAAGATCTTGCGTAGAGGCCTAGGCGTCGTTTCATGTTTCGAGAAAACAACAGATCTCACGCCAAGAAGGAGAAACGCGGGAAATCGTGGAGATGCGGGAAAAGCAAAAACGCGGTTCGGGACGTTTCCACTGTCCCGCCATCCCGCACTCGTTCTAGTAATCTTAATCCAGCCAGTCCCTGATAGCGAATTGCGATACTTTTTGGGGGCGTAGCTGGGTAGGAATCCGACTCTGGAAACGTAATATTGGGTTCGTAATCATCTATTCAATATTACGAGCAATAATCTTTCATCTAAGATTTTCACAAAGATATACCTTACAATGAGTAGTTTTGAGAGGTATTTTTTTTCTTATTTTTATTCAACGTCAATAGCTATATATATATATATATATTAAGCAAATATAACGCGTCACTTGAGTGATACTAAAATAGCTCGTCAAGAATAGTTATTATTACGAAAATACGTAATTATCTATACATTTCGCGTACTGGTGTACCCCTATCGCTCCGATGTTGTATAATTGCATTCGCTTCTTGAAGGCCGCATTGGGCGACGGTGGCGTGGCTGAACAAGATGCTGCACAACAATCTGCACAATAATTCACACTCGCAATCCATACAAGCTTTCCGATTTTCTCTAGTCTCTAGAAAAGTCTCAGAATCCACGCGTGCATATTTCCCAGGGCAGCTTTGACAGGGCGAAAGAAGAAAATCCGGAAATTACAAAAAAAAGAAAATTGGATAGGAAAAGTAACGAGATGGGCATTGCGTAATTCAAAGACATCATCCGACTCATTTCTTTCGTGGATGGCTTGTATCAAGTGACAGCTTCTCCGCTTGCTTCAAACTAACCATGAGGCTCTCCGGTTACACGAGGAAAACAAATGCTATCAAAATGGGGAGGACTGGTACTCGGGTTTGTCAGAAGTCTGTTCGTCCAAGCTTCAAAACATGCCCGACTAATTGGCACATTCATACGGAGAGTCCCCTCGAAAAAGACTTTGACGAACCGACTTCCGACAACAAGACTATCTCAGAATGCCCCGAAGGTTGTGGCCGAGGAAGACAGCGCAGCTTCAGAATCAAGCAGGTGAAGAAAAACAATTATTAGTGCTAACAGCTAGTGCGGGGTCTATATATAGCCTCACCTCGAACACCTTCGATTTGCGAAGATCCAATTCATAAAATTCATTCTCCTTTCTCTTGAAGCAGCTGCCCTGGTGGCAGCAACATCAAAACACGAAGATACAACTATTGGGGCTGGGGAAGAAAAAAAAAGCAGAACTCGTGGCGGTTGTCCCAATGGCTGGGCTACTTGTGGAGTATTTTAACCGCTGTTATGAATGGCACCTACCTCGTAGGCTTAAATAGCTACTTAGTCGGACCTTTGGTCGTTTAGCAATCTTTAGTCCTGAATACCCCCGACTCTTTGGTCCCAGACTCTGTCTTTTGTGCCCTTGTCGAGGTATCTCTCGCAGCCGCCTTGCTTTCCTTTAGCTACCAACAAAACAATTGGCATTAAAAGATAATTAGACTCTCAAAACAGAGGTGCTATTATAATATATGTTGTAGGATCTTATCAATGGACAGCGTTGGAAATGTAAGTTTTGGCAGTTGCCAAAACAACGATTCAAAACCTTGCGGACTCACCGCGGCGAAACATGGAAACCAAGCCTTCCTTTGATAATAAAGGAGAGTGCGTTGCTTGCCCTGGAAAGATTTAGAGGGAGAAGTTGGTTCAGAAATATATGTATTTTACATCTGAGAATGTGTTGAGAATCGTCTGAATGGGAGCGTCGTATAGGGAAGGATTACCGTAAGCCTTGACATTTCGAGAAGCGTTAACCTCCTAATCGCGAATTTATAATTTATCTTCTCTGACTAAATGATTTATAGCTGCTCGATAAACGAAATTGAAAAGGGACAAGTCTCGAAATAATTCTCTAGTATTTTGGTGATTAACTTCGTGATATTACCCAAAACACTCCAAAATAATTAAATAACTGTAAAGTCAAAGATGTAGCAGAGTTACTAATAAAAAGGAGTTTCTAGAATAAGTCATAATCGTTTCTTTGATGTAATATCTTACAATAATATGGTGTTTATTTTTTGAAGTGCTATGGGTGAGGGCGAGTATATAAAGCGCACGGACATCCGAACGTTGCAAAGAATATTCACCGACGATAGAAACTCACAACCTTGTCTTCGATAACGGTCAACATTCCTGCATGGACTTTCCTGTTTCGGAAAAGTTGAAGATATCCCATCGCACCTCGCAGCGCATTCCTCATTAGCTGCGTGACATTTTGTTCTAGTTTGCTGGTGTAAACGAAGGATTGGATTAGATTTGTGGGTCCGTGCCGCGCCCTGTCAACTACATCTTTCAGGGATCAAAGGAGTAAAATTTTCTGGAGAATTTCAATTTGCTACATGCTAGCAAGGAAGTATGACTCGTTTGTACTCCGTAGAAAAAGAAAGAAACTTGGGGAAGTGCATGCAGTCACTATTGAGAGGAGGATAAGGATTCCTCACCGCTCAGGTTAGAAGGGCATTACTTCAAGAACAACTCACAACTTCAACCTAAACATCAGAATCCCAAACCCATCACTACAACTAAAAAATGCATTCCACAACCTCCCCATCTGAATCCTCACCCTCTCTCGAAAAACCACAAAAACCAACAATCCGCCTCGCAACACCCACCGACGCTTCACAAATCGCCTCTCTGGGCCGTACCGTCTTCAGCAAAGCCTTTGGGTACTCCCTCCCACCCTCAGACCTGCAAATCTACCTTCAAACCTCCTACTCCGTCGCCTCCATCCAAGCAGATCTCACTAACCCTCTCATGACTGTACTGGTTGCCATTTCTCCCTCTGCACCTGATCAGATATTAGGATTTGCTCAATTGACGGAAGGGACGATGGAGCCGTGCATCGAGGGAAAGGAAGACCCGATCGAGTTGCAGAGGTTGTATGTCGGATTGGAGTGGAAGGGGATGGGGCTTGGACGGTTGTTGGTGGAGGGGATAGAGGAGGTTGCTAGGGAGAAGGGTGGGAAGTAAGTCTCAAATCAATTCTTAATTTTTTTCAACCATTCCTCTCATGAGATGTTCGAGTAGCGAGTCTGACTTCGTAATTTAGAACATTGTGGCTAGGTGTTTGGGAAGAGAATTTTAGTGCTCATAAAGTTTATGAAAAACTTGGCTTCAGAAATACTGGGCATCATGACTTTGTGATGGGAAGCTGTGTGCAGAGAGATTGGATTATGTGGAAGAGTTTGTAGGTGTTGAATAGGAAGGAGTAGGACTTGTTGGTCAGACCGGGACTCCGAACCCAGAGGAATTGTTTGATTTATAGAAGATTCGATTCGGTGTAAATAAAAAGGGGAAAGAAGATCGGGGCCTTGAAACATTTGGATTTGGGTGATAGGAGTTTGGATAAATCGGGCGCATAGATAGATGCATCAGGTCATAATAGATGGGTCATTGGAATAATCGGGAAACTTTTTGAGATTCCCACACTGCACACTGACGTGGCCCCTACTTTGAATGCTAGGCCTCCCCAATACACGAAACTAATTACACATGCTCTTTCAAGAACACCCGTGCCAATATTGGATAGGTGTCCAAATGGAAGTAGCCAGAAGTAGAAGATGCAATGAAACGCAGACAGCAGAATATATACTAGTGCCACCCAAGTTTCATACGCCATAAGACACTCATTGCTCCATGCCCTTGTTTGTCCGTCGTACTCATGCTCGTCCATATAGAAAATGATGCGTTACTGGTAGCATGAGATAGGTTGGTAAACCTTAATGCGTAAAAATTCAGACGCTATGCAAAATAAACGAATATGCCTCTTCTATTCAAAGGGGCTCAATGATGCTTTCGTCATGAAAAATCGTCGTCGCCATTTCCACCTCCTCGACCTTCTCCATCAATTATGTCCACTCGTAATACCAACTCTTTCGTTTCTCGAGCAATCTCGAACGCAATTGGTGGTAGTGACTGGTTCCATTGCTTCCATGCTCGTTCTCCTTCCTCGTCATCTCTGCCTTCACTAGCAATGGCTCGGCCCTGTCCACCAGCTGCTAGCAAGCGTTGCCTGCAGTTTGACAACTTCTTGAGAATTGGCTCGCCCTGAGTTCTCAACAACCCGTTTCCTGTTGATGACATTGCGGTTTCTGTAGAGGAGACGACTGTGCCAACGTTATCGGCAATGGCCGTAATCTGGTCTGAAATGGCGCTTATTCCCGCCTCTGAACGAATCGAGGAGACAAGCGATTGAATGTTCTGAACCAATAAGGCGGTTTGGTCCTCCAAGTAAATCTAATTTTGTTAGCCTATAACCTCTGTTAGAGAGTTTGATATATTACCTTCAGGCCTTCGACATCACTCTCTTGGGTTCTGATGCCGAAACCCACTCCCATAGGTACGGGAGGAAGAATCTTGTTGTTTCCATTTATGAACCCATTGCCAAGCGGGGTTCCTCGAGAGCTCCTGGGCCGTACACTTGTGGACTCACGAGGAGAGTTGATGGGGCTGTACATAGACGATTCTGCACTCATTCGACCATTCCGAAGACCTTGGAATGGGGGAGGATTGTTTTCTCGAAGACCTTGGAATACAGGAGAGGGATCTTGTCTCGGCTCGCGCACTGGGAAGAACCCTGTTGCGTCAACCGGTTCCAAATTCCCATCATCGTCATCTTCGAGTTCTCCTGCAGGTGTAGGGCGGATCTTGACAGTCCTGACAAGCTCAACGACGGTAGCGGTAAGATGTGAAGCTGCTGCATCAAGCAATGAAACAGGCGAAAGGCCGTTTGCCGTTGCAAAGTTTTTCGATGCGGTGATCAAGTTGTTTGCGGTTGCCGATACTCTCGACTTGAGTTTAGATTGGAGTTGAGCTAAGTCACCGCTGCTTGGTGGAGACTCGTCAATATCCTGAGTTATGCTTCGAACATTTACAACCACGGTTTTCATGAAGTCGATGACTCTTGCTGGATCATCCGTGCGGGCAATTTGTAGAAGTTCGTCGATAGAAATCTGAAATTTGGTGACATGGACATCTTTAACAAGGCCGTTGGCTTCGGTAAATCCACTATCTTTTGTGTACTTGGCAACGTTTTGCTGGATGCTTAGACCAATCGATGAAGCGCGTAAGCTCCGTAACTGCGTTTTTGTCCTGGCATATCG
Organism: Cudoniella acicularis; assembly: GCA_013054445.1. Lineage (NCBI taxonomy): Eukaryota > Fungi > Ascomycota > Leotiomycetes > Helotiales > Helotiaceae > Cudoniella > Cudoniella acicularis. The sequence goes on from JAAMPI010000565.1 coordinate 22,185, forward strand.
ATTTCTCCAGTCCTTAACCTCCTCTTCAAGTCGGTTGACGGTATTTGACAGCTGCTCCTCCCTATCGTATGAAGCCCCGGTTCGTTCTGAAAGCATTCGCATTTCTCTCAAAAACTCTTGGGCTTCCCTCCGGACCTCATCCGTAACCCGCTGTTGTTCCATAAGCTCCCCTCTTAGGTCCTCATTTTCACGCTGAAGTTCTTCGTTTCCGCCGAATCCTCTGCCCCCCCCCACCTGATGTTCGGAGCTCTTCCAATTCTGCTCGTAATTCTCTCTCGGTATTGACTTGATCGGCACGGACACGCTCTAATTCAGATTGAAGTGAGTCGTTCAGATTTTGTGCATCTACAAGCTTGTTCTCCAGATTCAGCCTGAGGTCAGACCACTCTTTCTTCTCAATATTTATTGCCGTCGCTCGAGTCCTCTCGTCACTTAAAACATTGTTCAGTTCGTCATCCTTTTGCTTAAGATTATCCTCCATAGCATCCAGCTTTTTCTCGCAACTCTGCAACCTGAGATTGGTAGTCGTCGATAAGTTTTTTATCAGTCTACAGGTTAAATTAGTGGTTGTTCGAAAAATAAAGAATGAGCTTACTTCGGATGACCCAGAGATTTTCTTACTCTCCCTACTTCGGGCTGCAGCTTCAAGTCCGAATGCATCACCATCGTCATCATCATTATCCTCCCCACCAGTCTCATCGTCTTCTACCATGGTGCTTTTATTTGGAACTATTGTATTACTTTGAAATGTTTTTGGTGTAGGTCGGCCGTAATCATTAGGGGGTATGCTGGGTGACGGTGGAATACCAAGTCCTCCATTCATTTGAGGCCGAGGTCCATTTCGCGACTCGCTTCTCATTGAATATGCAGCTACAGAGCTGGCATCTGACGGCCTTCGCATTCGAGGAGGTCCGTTTACAGGAGTTCCATTCCGACTGGGCGGACCTCGCTGTGATGCAGGACTTCCCATCCGACTTATATCTCCAGCAGCGAACCGAGGGAATCTCCTTTCCAGCTCATAAAACACATCTGTTGCCAAGTCGCGGAATCGGGGGGGTGGTAATGTGGAAAGCTTTTGTCTGGCTTGGTTTCTCTTCGGGTGGAAGGAGTCTTTGGGTAGGAGATATGGCGGTGGGCCTCCTTCAGGAGGAGGTCCATTTGGACCATTTGGATTCCTTCTCGAGCTTTGCTGTCTCCGTAGAAGCTCATCAAATACATCTGTGCTCAGCTCTTGAAATTGGACGGGAGATAATCGTAGCAGCTTGTCCCGCGCCCTGTTTGGGCGAGGGTTGCCCTTCTCGTCCCGCAAGGATGCCGCCAAATATCTCTTGAGCGCTACATAGTGTTCGGATAGTGAAGCCTCAAATTGTGCGTCCTTTGCACTTCTGCCACTATCGCTCTGCGCATACAACCCTGTGCCTACACTCGATCGCGCGATTGAACTCGGAGGTGACGGACCGCCTGGACTATCTCCAGATCCTCGAGGAGGGAATCCTCCATTCATGGTGCTACCGTTAGAGCCACTCGAGATCGGCGGTGAAGCGAGTTGTCCGCGATTATTCGTAGCCGGAGAGTAAGGTGAGTCGCTTTGGTATTTCGATATCCCAGACCATTCGCTGTCTCCTACAGAGACAGGTGACAATGGGCCATTGCGACCATTCATTGTATATGCCTTTGAGAAATGTGGCTGAATCCGGCGACCAAGAGGAGAGGTCCTTATACAATCCTCTGTTTATTGATTGGGATCGTAACCTCAACACATCTGCGAGCGGCGGCGAGAAAATTGTACGTTTTCCTGCAACGAAGTGAAGTCGCTGAAACGTCGAAGGCGTGCAGGGTTGTCAAAGCGAGGGTTCGCCTCAACGTCGTCGGAGATGATGGGTAGGAGGAGTTGAGGTTGGTAAGGACCGTGGGACTGTGATGCTGCACAGTCAACAATGAATTCGGCCGGCGGACGATTGATTAAAAGATTAGAATGGGAAAGAGAAAGGAGCAGCAGGCGGTGGCGATCGTGGGCCGGCGACGTCTAGGTCCAAGTAGTCCGTATGTGATTGACTCGGAAGCCCCCCTTGAGGCGTTGACGGGATTTTTGGCAGCGCAAGAGCGCGTAAATTAGCAGCCCGTTGGCAGCCGAGAATCGATAAGCTGCGGATTATTAGAGTTTCGAGTTCCTAGACTTGGGGAAGCGGCGCCAGAGTGAGACCCAGCCAAACGCATTCAACGCAAAGGGGGAAGAGATGCAGTCATAAGGTACGAAGTAGTCGCAGAGGAGGTCGCAGAGGAAGTCGCAAGGTGGTTAAGGAAACACAGCAAAGGATGAAAGCCAGAGCAAACGAGGACTATTATTACAATTATTTGTGCAGAGCACGCACGCCGACGGAGCTGCGCTGCGAGGAGACACAAAATTTCGCCCAGTTTCTGCTATCCCCAAGGTTCATGACCCTGGGTACGCCAGCGTTCAGGGGCAGCAGAAATTTAGTATTCGGCCTGGAAGAAGAAAAGACAGGGGCCTTGATTGGCCCGCCACTTACAAGCATTAAAGTCATCTCGACGCAGAGCAAGCCCAAGATTTCAGTCCAGCGCGATGACGAGCTGTCCCGAGACACGTCCACTCGTTTGGGTGATCACACAGTCAACACCTTGAACACCACATTTGTTCTGGAGATCTCTGCGTTAGCATGTCCATGCGTCTTTTGCTGCTGTACTCCAGACATATGCACTTTAGTTTGGGAAAGCTTGTTGCTTGCTGAGTGTCTTCTGGAACCTTCAGCGGCCACTTGGGCTCCCCTGAATCCAATCTCCCGGGATTTGGCTTCACCCGCGTGGCAATAATCTGGCGGAGTTTGAGGACAATGGACCTGACCACAGCCCTATGTAACAGACGTCTCCGCATTTGTATGAGATATTGTGTGCCTCATCGGTCCCCGAAAAGCAATGCAATGCATGGTTATTGTTGATATTTATTCATTATCCACCGGCCTCATGACCTCCAGAACTAGTTGCATGATAAAAATCATGAGTGACCACGTCAGGACTCCTGCTGCTCGCGATGGAGCTGTTCCCACCTCCGAAAACGCCTGAAATGGGTATCCCAAACCAAACACCTATCCGTAATACAAGCAGATATGCAATTCTCAAAACCAAGCCAATGTCCACACTGCTGGCAGATTTGGCCATCTCTCTTGCCATTCTCCGATAATTTCGGGTACCCGCTCATCGAAGCTGGACCTCCCAGCAGCATTTCCGCTGTCAAACGCAGTTGGGTTCAGCTCTCTCTCCTCTGCAGCAGCTTTGTTCAGTGAGTCTGCCAGGTCCAGAATGCCTCTTCCGCCGACTAAAGCCTCCTCATGATTGTCCTTAATGTCAACATTGATGACATGCACGGGTCGATTCAACGGCGAGCCTCTGCTTAGCAAGTCATCTATAACAGCGTCCCAACATCTTTCTTCGCAGGTTATCACAACATCCACAACGCCGCCCTCTATGCCTTCACTGCCTCGGTCTGTGGTATGCTCTAATCTTGGCACACCGATCCGCCAGTCCTGCCATCTTTCCGGCCCCCATTTGACGTCTCTGTTTCTCCCAAGCATATTCAATATCCCATTTGCGCGATATAACCGTGGATCCTTGGCCTCGAGCTCTTTGTACATACTATCGTAGGATGTTTTGTTGAATTGATAAACATTTGGTTGGGTGATGGAAGGGCCAGGAAGACGCACAAGAGAACCAGTACCAAAAGAGATGACAGGGTAATGAGCTGCAGCTAGTCGAAGATGTGACTCCATCGATCTGATATGAACATGTCAGTCCAGCCATATGGCAATATAGGTAAAATGGTGAGCATACCTGTTGTTGTTGCTCGCGCACACCGTGCAAAATTTGAGCTTGAATCCACCTGGATCTACTCGCTCACCATTTTGTGCGACCCCGTTCGCCCCTTCTGATTGTACTTGAGCCATGCTGATGTGCTAAACCGGAGAAGTTTGTATGGAAGTAATGTGGTGGTTTCGGGAAGAGAGCTTCCACGCCCTTTGGTTCAGCACCCAAGCATCAGTGAAAAGAGTCCAGGCACCTTGTCAATTTGGCTGTGATTCTCTCGATTAGCTTCTACCTGGTAATAAGGTGCAGTGAGTTTAGAGAATAGTATGAGTGGGATCAGAAAGTAAGTTGCGTAAATAAGATTTTGTCATCATTTGGAATAAGACAGCTCCAATAAAAAGTATTCATCATTTCGGGGAGACGAGAAGTTTAGGAAGAGGCTGTTATACACGTACCTTATCTCAAGTATTATTTTTCATTATGTTCGTGAAGCTGTCGTTGTAAAAGATCAGAGGTCAGGTTGATGGTCGATTCGGAAAATCCTGCCAATCGAGCTCCGGGAGCGGTTGTGCGCGCTTCTCCCGAATTCGTTAACTACGGGTGCCGTAAATGACATTTCGGTCATTTTAGACATCTTGCTGCTTCCGAGCCTCAAGTACTATTGTGGGCGAGAAATGCAGCGGAAGAAACATAGTTAGTAAGTTAGGCATCAAGCAGGAATTTTTCTGGTCCTAAGAGTTCTCTCCTTCCCTCTTTTATTATGCGTTTATAAAGGATGATGATACATTAACCTTATTTTCCCCCCAATTTCTTTATTTCATAGAGACGATGCCTAGGTAACTCCTCAGAGTCTCCTCCCCCTTTCATCATACGTGCGCGATGAGATCGATGAAGTCTTGTCCCTCTCAAAGCAGATTTACGTCTTTTGCTTGTCTTACCAGAAGCTTTTATGCGAACTTTGCATCTAGGGGTGCCGCCATGCAGATTCCGGCATTTATGCTTCAGACTAAACTCTACTCCATCAAATATGCAAATCTTAATTTCTTTAGCGGGAATGAATGGGTGACCCTCGTGTTCATCTAATTTCAGATCTAATAAAATGCAGTACAGAATCTGTAACTTTTGTGGGTCATAGCACAAGCTTGGATCTCCGCTGAAGAAGGTTCAAGTGACGAGTTTTTGTTATTAGACCCAGTAAAGCTGCTCAGTACGTCAGCTCAATTTTGATTCAACCCTAGGCCATAAAATGTGGCTCGGCCACCAATCTATTAGACACTCTAGAAATGAGGAGGCCATTCGGAACATTTTCGAGCCCATCATCTCACCTGACACCTGCTGACACAACGCCTAACACTCCCGCTGGCTGAAATGTACTTTCCTCTTGGCAGTGTCTTAGCCTTGGGCTGCTTGGACCAGGCAGCGAAGCAGGAACTTGCTCTAACAGACGAAAAAGGGCACGAAGCAGTTTGGCGGTAATTCGTGGCATTGCTCACCAAAACCCAGCAAGAGATTGCGGATGTTGACGGGATGTTGACGGGATGGTCAAATATTTGCGCAATATCAACAGCGGGACTGCTTCTCCTGACCAGCCGTAGCCAGAGAGCCGGGACAAAAGAACAGCGCATGCTCAGCGAAGAAGCGGGCGCTGATTGGACAGATTCCACTCTGAAACCGAACTAAAGCTGCAAATAAGGGGCAGACCACACTATTTGCCAGCCAAAAATAGAAAGCCAAAAAAACGCCCTTGCAATCGCCATGCGCTTGTCCTTCAGCGTCCGCCAGCGCGGCGCCCTTCCTCAGCGCTTTCTAGAATTATAACACCTTGCTTGGGTGCCTGGTACGAAGTACTCCGTAGGTATCTCAGCAACGGAGGATCACTCGCACTTGCACTTGCACTTGCATTTGCAGTCAACATCCAGCGGTTCCAATTCCAAGGTTCCTTTCGCAGTGTACTGTGCTGTCACGTGCAATCCAATCAACAAACAGCTGCGCCGACGACATCGCATCCATTCGGCGCTCTTTCGCACACGCCTGCGGGGTCCGCCCTGGTCAACATCAAAGACTTTGAGGCGCTTGGAGTCTCGGCGCTCCTCCAGTCGCACACCAGCGCCAGCACCATCGCCAGCATCACCACCAGCACCAGCGAGCCCGCGAGCACCGCAAACGAGGACCCCTCTCGGTCTCTGCCATCTTGACTAGCTGGTTGGCGCCTCCGATCCGAGCGCGAGTCCCTCACAGAGCGCAGAACCCTCTCGTCGGCAGATTACTGCTCAATCTTCCTCTGTTGAGAGCGCATTGGCGTGTACTATTGGGCGACAACAGGCGGCGGGGTTGGCGCTACAGAAGCCTTCAAAGATCAGATCTTTTGGTCCCGGAGCCTGAGCCTGTCTTGTCGAAAACAAGAAGCATCGACCCTGTGCAAAGGATCGTCTGCCGCATCAATCTTTGGTCCCACAATCTACCTCGAATTCGTCTCGACTGCGCGTCTGTCGCGCCAATATTGCCTGTCCATCTGCCAGCCAGGCAAACATTCCTTACTCAGACCAACAAATACCTATATTTGCTGCCAGCGGCTGCACCAAACTGTTGCTGACGAGCTGGGGCGCGTAAGAGGGCGTTGCGCGAGCAGATATTGATCATCAATATTTGCTCTTGCGCCGCGTGAGGTGTCCTACTGGTGAAATTCGAGGCTTGCTGGCCAAGCTGTCACTAGCTTTGGCATCATTATCAGTCAAACACACGGCGGCTTTTGGAGGAAAGACTGTCTGACCAACTTCTCCGAGATGGCAGCTGTCATGTCTCCTACGTTGGATACAACCATTTCGCCAGCAACCTCTCCATCACCCATTTCATCACCATCCTCGAATCCGAACCATCCGCCTCTACCACCTTTGATAACTTCACCTGCTACACGCCGCTCAACATTACAACGGCCTAATTCACATGCCTCTAAAAATAGACTATCACAATACTCAACTTATTCGGGCCCCTCTCGATCGCGACCTCCCTCTCACATATTCCCAGTCTTCCACTCCAGCTTAACCTACACACTTGTTCGGGATTTTGCATACCCTCAATTACATCCAATGCATTATGGGCCTCCCCCGGAGCCTTCTCAACCACCCTCCGGCCTTTCAACACCTGCTAGCGAGTCGCACAAAAGGTTGTCAGATCCACCTACCTCTTGGGATAGCAGAGGCGGTTGGGGACCTGGCCCATGGGGCGGAGACGGCCTCATGAAGGGAGAACAGCTCGCGCCAATACACTTTGGCGATGGACCCCCCTGGAGTGAGGACGAGGATCTGCAAAGCCCTGTCGTTGTCAGCTCTCGCCATAGAAAACATAAATCGTCAGCAGGGGGATTTGGAAGCGGAAACGGACGTGGAAGAGGGCGTAGTCGGGAGGACAGAGAGCGTACCTCTAGTATGCTTAGCCAAGAGCATTACGATCATGATCGAGGGTATTTTGTGGGAACAGTTGGTGATGGCAGTGAGAGATACTATGTAAATCAAGGAGATGAAGCTGACGGGCCAGGAGGAGAGATTGTGACGTACCCTCCCGAACAAGCTCGACGCTCTACATTGGCACCCTACAATGTACCAGGACAAAGGGATTCTCATTTTGCAGGCACACTTCCAAGCAGATCATATACCGATGAAACAGGTCAAGATTACCGTTCGGAATCAGATGCATCAAGCTCAGCTTCCTCTCCCGGCATGACAAGGCATGATGAGTCTCGATATTCACGAGATTATCAATTTACAATCGCGTCCCCCGATGAAGAAATGCATGGAAAAGCCGTTGCTCTTTTCGATTTTCAACGCGAGAACGAGAACGAATTGCCACTAGTCGAAGGACAGGTGATATGGGTATCTTACCGACATGGGCAAGGTTGGCTCGTAGCAATGGATCCCAAGACCCAAGAAAGTGGGTTGGTTCCAGAAGAGTATGTTCGCTTATTACGGGATATCCAAGGGGGTTTAAACAGCTTGACTGGACAAGTGAATGATCAGGTGACCAGCCCTGTGGCAGCAGATTCGGGCACGCCTACTCAAGCCGAACATAATCAAGCCTTCGGTCACGCCCCAAGTTCTAGCAATGGCAATAATGGATACCAACAGCCAATTGTCTCTACATTCTCCACGTCATCAAGGGATCTCCACCCCTATCCTCAACACCTTCTTGGCACTCAAACAGGCCAAGCTCCTCCACAAGTGATTCATTATCATGGCCAAAGAGGGGGGAGCCAGGCCAATACGCCTACGTTATCTAGTTCATTGGAGGGCTCCAGGGACCGCACAAGCAGTCAAGATTCCAAAGCCAGAAAGTTTGACGACGCGGCGAATACAACCCCAATCGCGATCACCCTTCCAGACACGACGCTCGAGCCTTCGATAGCAGTCCAGCAACCCGACAGTCCAGATAGCGACATGACAGATGACTCGCTTGATGACGAGAAAGATGCTCAAAGTCCTTGACCCAATTTCCAACTTATATAATATTTATTACGCAGAGTGGTTCAGGATCTCAAGTTCCAGTAGGTAGGCTGGCTTTTGTTAGGGATATTCCATGGTCATTGGGTGTCACGCATGTTCTTGCATTTTTCAATACCCATTCATCGGCTGCATATTATTTAGGTAGACCGACGGACACGTTCGCTTCATTCTATTCTACCCTCTGATGTATTAATCATTCTTTGGGGAGGTCAGGGTCTTTCATGAGCGATTAGGGTGGTGCATATATGGTTACGATGTTTATGACGAGATTTTAGTTTTGAGTCTGGGAGGTTAAATTTTGCATAGGAAAGCCTGGATCATTCATTGTACGAGATCGAGTGATGGATGAGAATAAGATGAAAATGAGATTGGATTGGATGGGTTGTATTGATGAGATATGGAGAAGTACTCGGAAGAATATGGGAAATTGAAGAAACCCATTCAATCCGATGGAACATGTTGATAGTCATGCGCCCTTAAGCAGAAAACGTTGATATGAAGGCTATCATTAATAAAAGATGAAATAGTTGAACTGGCATACAGCCAAGGGCAAACTCTTGTGTATTTGCTATCTTCGGTACTTTTGCTGTTTAGGTGCTGCTTTGGAGCTAAGCTCCATATCCAAGGATGAAATTGTTAAGAAAAGTGCTTTCATCTTTCTTGCGAGAAATGCGGTGAGGGATTGAGGCTAAATTGGAAACCTTCACATAATCAATTGCACAATTAGATCACTTGCTCGATGTCATTATCTACGAACGAAGGAGCCTTTTGGATTTACCCCTCTATCACGTGTTCCGGGCAGCGGGGTAATGTCGCACAAGTTGCACTCTATTTGAGGCGCATTCCTTCAACATACGGATCTAGAATTCTTGACCAGTTCATAGCTAAATCACTAGCAACTCTAATTTTACAAATCCACCTCTCGAGTTGTGTCAATTCCTCATCGATCAGTTCGTTCCCCTAAATGTGAATCTCGACCCACTCTCAAGATCAAACGACTGTCGACCTTTATCAGTTCTCTACAGCCATTATCGAAAACACATTACTCTATTCATAAATGGCAAGCTCCAACTTCAAGCCCGCACTGATCATTGTCGATCTCCAGGAAGACTTCTGTCCTCCCGTGAGTGCTCTCCCCTTTCCAACCCCTCTACCCATTTCAGATATCGAGAACTGACAAAGTCCCCTATAAACAGAATGGCTCCCTAGCAGTCCCAAACGGTCGCACCATCATCCCTACAGTCAACAAACTACTCACACTCCCCTTCGCCCTCAAAATCGCAACCAAAGACTGGCACCCTGCAGATCACATCTCCTTCGCCTCCAACCACGCCAACAAGAAACCCTACGTGGACTTCACCACCATCGTCAACCCAGCCAACGCATCTGAAACCTACGAGACACGCCTATGGCCCGACCACTGCATCCAGAACACCCCCGGAGCAGAACTCGTAAAAGAGCTCGAAGTGGAAAAAGTTGATAAGATCGTCGAGAAGGGGATGCGGAAGGAGGTGGAGATGTATAGTGCTTTTTACGATCCGTTGGAGAATCCGAGGTGTAGTGATAGTGGGTTGAAGGATGTTTT